>VMDO01023530.1:0-31454 GCA_007922755.1 Pedetes capensis | reverse complement strand
TTGGCCCCTTCACAGATCTTTCTTGGGCCCTTTCTAACAGAAGCTCTTGGCCTCCTTTTTACGTTAGGCTCTGGCCCTGCCAAGTCACTTTTCACTTTTCTATATCTTCCTGTTGCCAGGAGGTTCCATTCTTTATGCTCTCCCGTGTCTCTCTGGTGGTCTTTCCTAAGTGTATGCCTCCCCTATGCGCCTGCGCAGACTGGTCCCCAGACTTAGGGTCCCTGCCTAGGGCTGCATACACCTATGCCTGACCACATGCTCTCCCAAAATGGCGCTTACTTCTGTTGCTGCGGACGGACCCGTTGACCTTCCGTCCGTTGATCAGAGTCCCTGCTCGTTGTCCTCACAGCCTCGGCCTCCTGTTCGGCTTTCCGTGAAGCACAGCTGTTTTTACTCCTCCTCCAAGCACCCTTCTCTGGAGAGGGTTTTCTGCTTTTCCTTTCTGTTCCCCGTTTGGGATGGGGTTTCTCCTTTTCCGGGGTCCCCTCTCTGGATGAGGGTCTTTATTCACATTCCATGTGGGTCCCCCACTTCTATGTGAGGTCCCTGTTTGGGCGCCAACTATGTTGGGTCCCTGTTCGGGCACCAACTATGTTAGGCCCCACGTTTGGGCGCCAAGTCTATGTGGGGCGCGCGCCTCCCGGTCCGGCCTGAAGGTTCGGACGGGCTGTGCCGCCGCGCACACAAATACCAAACACAATTCACTTGGGACCCTCAGGTGAGGGGCGCAGACTCCCGCGGCCCTCGGGACCCCGGCGGAGACGGGAGAAAGGAAAAGCCTCAGGCACTTTTGCCTTCCAGGGACAAATACCTGTGTTGGTCATCTCGGTGGTCAGGAGGAGACAGCTGCCGCTTCCTCGGTGATCAGACGGAGAGCAGGTTCTTTTCCTTGTTGAGGATTGCGACAGGAGAGTGTTTTTTCCTCATCGAAGGTTTCGGGGGAGAGCAGCGGGAAAGGCGCATCCTCATCTGTGGTCTGGGCAGGAACAGGCGAGAAGGCGCAGAAGGGGATGCCAGAAAGGCCATGCCAAAAAAGGGAGAGAGAGAGAGGTCAAGCTGCCGCAGCCCAGCTCTTTATATAGTTCGCCCATGGAATGGCCTGAGCCAATCAGCTTTTAGTCCAATTGTCCAATCAGGAAGGGTTTTGCACAAACGTGCAGCCAAGTTACTTTCATTTTCGCTAGATTTCTAACTTACAAACCAGATATTCAAACACCATTTTCCCAGTTTGGGAGTTTTTGTCAATTTCCTCCCAATTTTTCCCTACAAAAAGGATAGTGGCAAATTCACAGACATTTGTTGTTCAGATCCAGTCATTAACTACTTGTCAAATGATGCCAGAAAAATAACTCAAAACTCTTTCAAAGAAAGCTACAGAATCATGCAACAAACAAATTAAGATACAATTATAGTCAATAGAAATAGCAAAATCTTTCACAAAATGTCTTCTGAGAAGAGATGTTTACTAAATTGCAGTTGAATGAGACTTGTTCATTTTAATCACAGATATGCTACTGCCTGTGGTTTTAGTCAAAGCTTGAATATTGATAGATTTAATGTTTCATGGTTACAAACATAATGAAACCTTAGAATAATTGCAATTTGATGGCTTTTCAGTTTGTTGAAAGTATTGGCCATTTGAATCACGTTAACACATCTTTTTTCTCATTAAGATCTTGTTGACCTGTGTTCACAGCTTCCTACGAAGCAGGCAGCTTGAATAAATTTGACTGATTATTGTTGTTGTAAAAGTAGGGATATAATTTTATAGCTGGTCTCACTCCTGACTTACAATCAAAGTAAAAGTTCACTTTAAAGACTTTGGGGCAAGAGTTTTGTTCTGTAATTAAAATCCTAGACTTCAAAGTGTACAGATTTTAAATGAAATCTCTCTCTCTCTCTCTCTCTCTCTCTCTCTCTCTCTCTATATATATATATATATATATATATATATATATATATACATTTTTTTCTGAACCAAATTGGCATAAATGCAACCAGGAGATGGTTATTCTAATAGATATTTAAGGGTCTTAAAAATAGTTAATTTTATTCTTTTAAAATAATTTAAAATCATTTTGGAAGCATACTCATTAAACTACAGAAAGCCATTAAAAATCCAATTAATTAATCTTCCTGCACAACTTGAGTTCTAGATAGATGTTCTTTTTTGCTAATTTAACTTAACATTGGAGAGGCTATGTGGAGTCTCTGTATATTATTGGAATTTATACATAATTTAAATGAAATAGTAAATATGAGCTATTCACTGAAACTTTTTTCCCCCAATACTCAGGAGAGAATCCAGGGGCTCCTGCATGCTAGGCAAGTGCTTTAACACTGAAATACACCTCCTACCTATTTTATATTTTATTTTGAGACAGGGTCTTCCTAAGTTACTCAGGGTGCCTCTGGCCTCTGAACTCCAGATCTTCTTGTCTCTGCCTCCCCAATCACTGGTATTATAGGACTGACCAAGGCTTAGCGAAATGTTTTGGCCATTTTTGCTCCCAAGGAGCACTCTGGTTGTACCTCTTCTAAGACAGATCTGTTGGTTCTTTTGGCAGTCCATGGTATATTCAATAGATGTCTCCAGCACCACAATTCAAAAGCATCAATTCTTTTTCTGTCTCTCTTTTTCAATGTCCAGCTTTCACAACCATATGATGCGACTGAAAATACCACGGCATGAGTCAGACGCACCTTCGTCTTCAATGTGACATCTTTGCTTTTCAATACTCTAAAGAGATCTTTTGCCACAGCTTTTCCTAGAGCAATGCGTCTTTGGATTTCTTGACTGCTGCTTCCACGGGTGTTGATTGTAGAGCCAAGCAAAGTAAAATCTTGGGCAACCTCAATCTTTTCTCCATTTATTGTGAAGTTGCATGCTGATCCAGTCGTAAGGATTTTTGTTTTGTTAATGTTTAGTCGTAACCCATATTGAAAGCTATGATCTTTGATCTTCATCGGTAAATGTTTCAAATCCTCTTCATTTTCAGCAAGCAAAGTGGTGTCATCTGCATAACACAGGCTGTTAATGAGTCTTCCTCCAATTTTGATGCCACGTTCTTCCTCATAAAGTCCAGCTTCTCGGATTATTTGCCCAGCGTATAAATTGAAGAGATAGGGTGAAAGTATACAGCCCTGACGCACACCTTTCTCAACTTTAAACCACTCAGTGTTTCCTTGTTCTATTTGAACAACTGCCTCCTGGTTCATGTACAGATTTCTCATGAGCAGAATTAGGTGTTCTGGTATTCCCATTTTGTACTGCTACCTAAATGTATTTGTGCACCACTTACTATTAATTGTGGATTTTGTTTAAACAATTTGTTGTTGTTGTTAGGGACCATCTAACTTGTGTCTTGTTTTCTCTATTTCGCTATTTGGTTTTGGAACATTCTGTTTCAAGCCATCTTATATTACAAATAACCACATTCATGCTATAAAAAGCAAGGTTCATTTTACCTAAATAAACATGACACTAAAAAGTGTCATAAAGGTACCTCTCCAATTAGCTTGTTAGCAGGAATCACTTCAGTATTTCTTCTACTTTTTTCCTTTTTTATCTGATCTTTTTAGAGGCTCTGTAAGTTAATATTTCATTAACCTAATATAGGTTAGAGAACAGAACATTCCACTTACATGACCTTTCTACTTCTTCAAGACCATACTGTCATTCTGAAAGTGTAAAATATTTCTAAACTAAAAACTTAGAAGTTTACTTCCTTCCTAGTCAAAGTACGAACTTCAAATTTTAATTTTCAAAGAAACAGTGAGTTGCTTTGAGAAACACAAAGAGGTGTAATTTCTTAAAAATAAGCTCTCTTTTTTGTTATTTATTTTACATAAATAATTGGATGCACTCAAAACCTTATTTAATAAGAATGTTCCACATATGTCATGAAGAGATACTTCCAAAAAAGCAAAGTGAACTTTTAGGGAAACATTTGTTAGCAAGTGTAAAAAAGATAATTTCTTCTGTTATTTCTTAGGCCCTCTGAAATTAATTTTGAGAACAGTATTGATACTAGTATTTTTCTTTGAGGACATTGTTTGATGCAATGTTTCCAGTAAACAGGAAAAAGAAAGAGATGGAAATTTTATTGAAGTTCAATACACAATATTTCTCTATATGTTTAATGCATTTTATTTGTTTTTCAAGAAATTTTTGCCCAGCTCAAACCTGTGAGAAGTTTCTTCTATGTTAAAACATGGAAGGGAGACTAACAGGGATGGAAGGAGAAAGGAAAGAATGAAAAAATAAAATAAAGAGGGAGAGGAAGGAAGGGAGAAGGAGAAAGGGAGATTTATTTTGGTAAATCTTTGGAAAATCCTAGATCATGTACCCAAGACACATGAAATCTGAAAATTATGAGTCTGATTCTGTCAGTACAATACGAGATGAAAGCTGTCATTTTCTATTTATTTCTATTCATTTTTCCAGCAATACACCAGTAAAGAAAACTGACAAGGCCCCACTTTTCTGAGACTTCCATTATAGTGGAGGCAGGAAGAACAAAAATATACACGAGATATCAGAATAGTTACCTTTACTGCATGCTACAAGCTTGGAAGTCCTATGGGAAAAAAAGTAGAGCATGACAGAGGAAGGGCTAAAGCAGAGAAGGACATCCTTTTACTTGTGCTCAGGATTAGGCTAATTGAGGAGGCAAAATGCAAACAAAGCTTTAAAATAGAAAAGGGAGTCATAGATCCCTGGGTAAATCGCTCAGCAAAGGAACGCACTGACCAGAGAAGGGATCGTGAAAGGTGAATTTGAAGAGCACGGAGGCAAATGTGACCTTGTAGGACAAAGTAGGAGGCTCTTAGAAGAGAAAGTGAAGGACTTTCACTACAAGAATGAAATTAACCCAGGTTTCTCTGTTGTGTTGCAAAGTGTGTGTGTGTGTGTGCGCGCGCGCGCATGCGCGCGCCAAAGTGTGTTTAAATATGTGTGTATTATTTATGTATGGGATAAAATCTACACATAAATAGATTGTTGTTGTTAGGTGGTTCAAGTTGGGTCTGACTCATAATGACCCTCATAGGGTTTTCAATGGCTCAGTGTTTAGGGATTACTTCAGTGGATGACCACGTCCTTCTCCCATTTTTGCAATGCTGGGAATTGAATGGAGGGACACAGAGAATGCAGAGACATCGTTCAGTTTTGTCCAGTTTGGTAGTTCTGAAAAATATATACACTGATATAACCAACACCCAAATTAAAGCCTGGAAACAACATTTCTACCATGCCAGATGTTTCCTTGGTGCTTCTTTTAAAATTCCCACACTGGAATGCCATGTTCTGGCTTTCCTCATCACAGATTAGTTTACCCTACTGTAAGATCTCACATCAAGGAAATCACACAGAACCTACTCATTTGTTTCTGATTTCTGTTAACACAATACTTTAGAATTTTATTTATATTGTTTTATGCATCAATAAATACCTCCTTATTGCCTTATGTACTTATATAATTTTATACTGGGTTATTTAAAGTTGTCAGATATTATGAATAAAATTGCTGTTAACATTCATTAACGTCTTTTTATGGACGTGTATTTTCATTCCTAGGAATGGAATCGGTAGATCAAACCATAGGTGAAGAAAATTAGTTCATAAGAAATTAAAGTCTTCAAAAGTGGTGTTACTATTTTCTATTATGTTTAGGAATATATGAGAATTTGTGACTCTAATTTCTTGACCATATTTCATGCTGTGAGGCTTTTTGACTTTAGACATTTCAGTAGATGTGAGGTTGTATAGATCATATCAACCCGTGGTTTCAACTTCTGTTTCTCCAGTGAATCAGGCTTTGTAACTTTTCACATGAACATTGTGTTCAGGTGCTTGGTCCATTTAGTATTGATTGAATTTTTTTTTTCTTTTCATGGTTTCTAGGAACACATACACACATAAATCTATATGTATTCTGGACACAAGCCTTTTTTTCAAATAAATGTATAACTAATAGTTTCCTACAGTGTAAGTCTATCTTTTTACTGTGTCTTGCAAAGAAAAAAATATTTAAAAATTTTATTTCTATTGTTTTTAGTGCATGTTATCTATGCTTTCGGAGAAATCTTTGGTCAACTTAAAGTTGTGAGGAATTTCTTCTATGTTTTCTTCTGAGTGTATTGTAGTTTTCCCTGTTAGATCTATAAGACATTCTTATTTAATTTTTATTTGGTTTGACTTGGGGGTTGAAGTTAATTAATTCTTTCTATGAACATAGCCAATAGTTCTATCATTCTTGTTTAAGATGTTATCTCAATTGATTTACTCCATCACCTTTATGATCTATTTAAATGATCAAAATAGTCTAATCCATAATTTGAACTTTTCTTCTATTGATCTTTATGTGTATTGGTAGATTACAGTCATACTATACCATCTGTCTCTCTGTTTAACTCTCTCTCTCTCTCTCTCTCTCAAGTTAATATATATATTAACTTAAAGTAAGTATACCTACAGCAATACCACCTGGAGTCCAATCAAAATTTAGACAGGGTCAGGCCTGGTTAATACTGCAATGGGAGACCTACTGGGAATACTGGGTGCTGGAGTCTTAGAAGAAGGACTTGGCAGCCCACTCCAAAAACAATCATCTATTGAAAACCCTATGAATAGCATAAAGGCACTGACAATAATGCTGGGCATGGCATAGTGTCAGATAGTGTACATAGGGTCACTATGAGTTGGAGTCAACTTGATGGCACCTAATAACACCACCACCAAAGAATGCATGTAAAGCAGTTTAAAAGGGAGGAGAAAGAGAATAAAAATAAAGAAACACTTAGGAAAGGAAGGTAGGAAGAGACAGGATGACCCTGGTGGTTATCCATATGATGGCATGTTCTATTCCAGTAAAAATTATAGTTCTCAGCACAAAACCTGCAAGACTTCACAAGTTATGTGGGGTCAAAAGTTCATTTCTAGGTAGATATGACTGGAACCTGGTCTCTTGTGTTCCCTAGTATTTTGGGTACCTCAATCTGCCTTTATTTATTTGATTTTACTTTTTATTCACAATTACAAAATAGGAAAATGAGTGGTAAGGCTTCCAATGATATAAAGACAGCTAAAACATTTTTGGAAACTCTGTATGAATGGACTGTAAAAGAAAATGACTTGCCAGAACAAATGCGGCAAGAGTAATTAGGCTGAGCAAACTGGAGCAATCTGCCAAGCAAATGTGACAAAGTGGTAGGCCGAATAGCTTAGGTGTGCACTAGGCTATTCCACCTAGGTTTGTCTAAGTTCCCTCTAACATGTGTCCATAAAATGAAATTACCTATGTTATTTCTTAGACCATATCTCTGTCACTAAGTGACATATGACTAGATACATACAAAAGTGATTTATTAGGAGAATCGACTCAAGTCACTGTGGGAGCTGGGAAGTCCAACAATAAGCTATCTGTGGGCCAGAGACCCTGGGATGTCAGGGATTCGCTTAGTCCAAGTGCTCAAAACCAGGAAAGCCAATGATGTAAGTTTCAGACTGAGGCTGACAGCCTGAGAATCCAGGGGTTTGCTGGTGGAATGCCTGGAGTCTTAAGGGCTGAGGAGCCTGAAGTTCTGATGTTCAAGGCAGCAACAAAAGAGTCTATCCCAGCTCTTTGAGAAAAGTGTATCATATGTATTTTTTCTCTCTGACCCAGCACATAAAATGATGCCCACTTATACTGAAGGTAGATCTTTCCTATCTTGTCACTCACATGCTAATCTCCTCTGGGAGCATCCTCACAGACATACCCAAAATGAGACTTTAGTGTCCAGATGTTCCTTACGCTGTCAAGTTGACACCTAAAACTAACCATCACACTCACATGGCAAATAAATTTTTACATTTTAATCTGGTTTTCCTGGGTCTGAAACCCAAGGTTCTGATAATTTTATGAAACTAGTTTATTTTCATAGCCAGAAATATAAGGAAAATAAGTTTAAAACTTTTGTCTTATACATATATGTACACTCTAAAACAAACAGAATCTCTCCATTGTATCACTTTTAAGAATACATTTAGTTATTAAAATAAACTTTAAGAATTATCAAGATACTCCCATCACTGCCTTCCTTATGCCTTTATTAGCATCATTCACTCAGTTATTATTCTGTCTCCTGAAATTTTTTCTGCCCTGACCTTTAAATCTTTATCTACATTGATCTTTTCTTTTTTGCTGTGGCCCTTAGACATAACATTTTATTTAACAAGTCCAGAAATTTAGATCTTCCTCTGACTTTTCTGTGTTGTTATTCAAATTTATTTTTTCTAAATTCAAATCTATGTTATTCCTCTTTTTATCCAATTGCATTTGCATATTATACTCATTGCTTTTCTCAACTCAAAGATACAATATGAGTATGTACTCATTTGACCCTTGCTCTGTTTCTTTCTTTTTTATTGGAAATTTTTATTGTATAACTTTAATGTGTTTCATTCTGACATGTATTTCATTGTGACATTTCCATATATGCGTTTTGTTGTACATTGCACAGATAACTTCCCCCTTACCCTCTTGTGCCCCTCCTCCCTCCTCTCTTGCCCCCCTACCAAATGCGTCAACCCCCCAAGTCAAACCAAATAAAAATTAAATAAAGAGGAGGATGTTGAGAGGAAATGGGAGAGAAGAGGTAAAAGTCTTCATGAGATTCACCTTGGGTCCTGGACAAATGCCTGTGTAGAGATGCCACAAAACATGAAATGTTGGGAATGTTGAAATTTTAGATCAACTAGAAAAGAGACTTGGAGACTCATGAATATCTATGCCCCCAAATAAGACTCAAGAGGAGAAAAGAACAGCACTTATCTAGTAAAAATGACAAACCAGTGTTAAAGAGAACGTTCTTTTTAAAAATATTCAGGTAAAATCTGGGGATATAGCTCAGTGGTAGAGAGCTTACCTAGCATGTTGAAGGCCCTAAGTTTGACCCCCAATACCCGAAAAATAAAATCCAAGAAAAAAGAAAATTTTCACATGTAAAACATTGTAAGTGGTGATCGACTTCTTTTCAGAAATAGTGAATGTGGGAAAATAATAGATAATTTTTAGATATGTAAAGATAAAATTTAGGATTCTGTATTCAGTAAAAAAATATTTCTTTAAACATAAGACCAAAACAACAGTATTTTCAGATAAATGGAAATTAAAAAATCATCACCAGTATATCTGCAGTGAAACTAATGGAAGTATTTCTTCAAACTGAAGGGAAATGTTGCCAGATGTTAACTTGAATATAGAGGAAGGAATGAAGAATATTGAAAATGGCAATTGCCTCTTCTGGAATAAATGAGCAGCACACAAGAAACTGTAGCATACAAGATCAATATCCAAAAGCAATTTCTATATACTAACATACATGGAAGCTTTTCATAATGACAACTTTGAAATATTAGAAAAATCAAAGAAGTCCTAAAGAATAATATATATGTGTACATATATATTCATGTTCATAGTTTGATATGTACATATATGCATATATGTAGTTTTATATACTTACACACACCATATTCATAGTTTGGAAGACTTAACATTGTTAGGTCATAGTTTTTCTTTCTTAGTTACACCCACAGATTCAATACATCCTAATTGAACAACAAAAAATTCTTGCTGCTGCTGTTGTTGTTGTTAGATGCCATTGAGTCAGGTCCAAATCATAGCGACCCTCATAGGGTTTTCATTGGCTAATTGTTTTGGGATTATTTTGGGAGTGGATTGCCAGGTCCTTCTCCAGTTTTTGTGGTGCTGGCCATTGAACCCCGGATCCTCAGTGAGGGCAGAGCAGGTACTCTACCAACTGAGCTAAACCCAGGAGGTTGAAATGGACAAGATTATTCCAAAATTTATCCTGGGTATCATATTAAATAAAATAAGCAAAACTACTTTGAAAAGAAGAAAGAGTTGGAGGATTCATACTCTCTTATTTTAAAAATTACTACTCAAATCAAGACTTCATTACTGGAAAAACGAATATAGTCATGCACTATGTAAGGATGTTTCAATCAGTGATGAAACTGATATATGATGATAGTCCCTTAGAATTTTAACGGTCCTGAGAAACTCTTATCACCTAGCAACAGTGTGACTATTGTAATGTTGTAGCACAATATGTTACTCATGTGTTTGTGATAAAGCTGGTATGAACAAACATACTGGGCTGCTACTCATCTATATGTTTACTGCACTATACTTTTATTATATTAAACTTATGGTTAGAGTGTATTCATTCTACTTATAAAAAATGTTTCCTGCAAAACATGTATTATGTTGCATCTGAAGAAGCCACATGCATTTAGAATTCACCAAGTCTTGTGGTTACATCAAGAAGCCATATTGAATGACTGACCAATGTCATCTAGGTCTGTGTAAGAATCCTTCATGGTATTTGCAAAACATCAAAATCATCTAGTGATGTATTTCTCAGAATGTATTCTTGTTGATTCATGCATGACTATACACAAACATCAATAAATGAATAGGATACAGAATTAAATTACAAAGGGACACATAAAATGGAGAGTGGAGGAACTATCTATAGCTTACCTGTGGAAATGGTTATTTTTCTGCATATTACTGAAAAATTAACAGGAATATAGAATTAAGAATGAATTTTATTTTATATAAATTGATCTTAATCAATGTATTTTTAAAAGAAGGTGCAATTTTACATTTAAGAATATTTAGGTCCTACTGACATTAGCTTCATAATCTAAAAGCAAACTGAAACTGAAAAACAGTGATTCCAAATTATGAGAAATGGTAAATGTCAAACTATACATCAAATTACTGTTGGATATTGATATTGAATCAGTTTTGACATTGACTTAATCATTGATATTGAAATGTAAAACATTTTACTAAGTAATTAAGACAAAATATTTAATCAGAAAAATTTAAATGGTTGTAAGTGAAATATAATTTCATTAAGCAGCATCAACTATTGTAATAAGAAATGTTAGGCACTAGCCTTTCAGCACATAAAAAAGGAAAATATTTCATACATTTATGGAAAGCATGATGGTTATGCCCATAGAAATCCTCAGAAATCTGTATAACACAAGCTGTTTTTTTCAAACACAATTTAACTTTAATGGACATTTAAGGAAAATAGAAAGTTGTTTTCATTAATAAAATCTATTTCAACTTTCCATGTCTGTCACTGACAATAACCTATTTATTTTGGAATGAGATACTCTTAGAAGTGATGCCCTTCCAACAGTTTTGATCTCTACTTAGTTTTATTATTTGCTCAAATTATATTGCTTATTGTTTAGTCACATGAATAAAACTGAAACCTTATGGAAAAAGTTAGGAAAGATTTTTCTTGGATCTAAAGGACAGAATTTTTTCCCTCAACTATTACCTTTTGGTTGATGAGGCATGAGTCACTTTCTCCATACAGTTTTTCTTAATTTCTTTTGTTCATATAATTTAGAGTGTGACAACTCAGTGCTGTCATATAGTTATCAGCATAGCCATATTTTTATTCAAAATATACACTTTATGGTTTTCATCTTCCATTAGAGGTAAAAGATTATTGGAAGATATATTTTCATAATAGAAAAATTTTCCTAATTTAGAAAATATTCTCACTTATGAATTTTTCCTCAAAGAAATCCATTTAATTTCTTTCAGATATTATAGAAAATGCTATGAAAATTACAAAGGTGTTTATCATGACAAATAATGATCATATCAAATTAACATATGATTTACCATATATTGCTTTCTAGCAGGGCAATGATGCAAATTGTATGTGGTACATATTGAATAATTCCATGCTGAATGTTTCTCTGTTCTTATGTGATGTAGTCTTTTTCATTAGTATTTGAATAAGCATTTGAAGAAGCAATATTAGAGAAGAAACCAAGTTTGCATGCGAGTGTTGCCCTACATTCTTTTTTCTACACGACTTTTTGAGATAAGTAAGGCTATGGTATATATGTGGAATATCTTTCAGAAGCCCACGTGTTAAAGGCTTCATACCCAACCTGTGGAACTATTGGGAGGGGTGCAGCCTTTTATCAGATTGGGCCTTGCAAGAGGCCTTAGGTGATTGGAGAGATTCTCTTGAAGGGATTGCAGGATCCTGCCCCTTCCTCTTTCTCTTTTTGTATCCTAGTCATGATGTGAGCAGTTTGGTCTGCCATATGTTCCCCACCATGATATGCTGCCTTGCTACAAAAGCAGTGGAGCCAACCAACCATAGACTGAAACTTCAAAAGTGTGAGCCAGCATAAATCTTCCCCTTTTACAAACTGATGACTTAAGGTATCGTGCTATAGCAATGGAAAGCAGTCTAACACAAGTGGTATCTTAACGCAGGAGTGTCCACACTTTTGGCTTCCCTGAGCTCCATGAATTAAGAGGCATTGTATTGGGCTGCACATAAATTATATAATACACACTTAGTGCATATACATTATGAGGGATCACAAAGAAAATAAAAGCTAAGAACCACATGACATCAAAAAACTTTTAATCTACATCATCAGCTCTCCGGGGACATGTGTGATCTGCAGGCCATGTGTTTGACATGCCTGTTCTATTGTATGTTTTTCACTGCTGTACAAACAGAGTTGGAAGAACAAAATCTATTTTTTTAATGAGGCAGTGCAATTTTGAGTAACGTTGGTGTGTAAGATTATGCACACACTAGAAGACTTCAAGTATGCAGTGTTAGTCACTTATAATACTAAGCACTAGGAATATAAGAGAATAAAAGAAGACATGGCCTCTTCATTTAAGGAGCATATAGTTTAGATTGGCCTGAAGGACATGTGATTAAATAAATATTGCACTTTCCTTCAGCAAGTGCCATTTGGTTTCTAATTTATATACTAGAGTGCTATTAAAATCATTTGATTTTAAAATTTATGTGTTAATTTAATAAATATTTATTAGTAATATCTTTAATTTAACAACTCTAATCACTTATTTATTATACTTACTATTATTGACCAGAGGGAAGGAAAAGGATCAAGAATATTAACTTACTATTTTTGGCTTAGCATATAATTATATGTATATAAATGAGTCAAAAAGAAATTAATTGATATATGAAGATAATTCAATGAGACATTCACTTAAGGAGCTGGAATTAATGCCTGCTCAGTTTTCTCTTTCAGTTTTCTCTTTCAGGGAAAATGCTTCAGATTCTGTTTCAAGAAGATAGGGTAGAAAGTTAAGTGAAAAGTGCTGGAAATAGGAAGTGGCAAAATTATATAAATAAATTTTGGAGAATTGATGAGCTGTTTCTTAAAGTCTTATTTCTCCAAATAAAGGCAGGTGACTCATTTCATATATTTCCACTAACAAAGTATATTCTCCAGGGCAGGATATATCCCTAAGCCTAAATTTTCTCATTTGTAACATAAGAATACCAATAATAACTTTTTTCCATTGGAAATACTATTCCTTTTTACTTTGTAATATAGTTTTGTTTTCTCTTTTATGTATTAAACCAATATGGGCACATGTTTATATATGACATATCTTAAAAACTATGTTGTTTTATTGTTTATCACATCTTTTCTTTTAAAATTTCTATTAAATTTTATTGACTATTAAAGATAGATATTAAATGTCTATCTTTATTAATGATTTCATCTAATTTTCCTAGTTTATTCTTCTTATTTTCTAACTTCCTGAACCAAATATTGTGCTCAATTTTCCATATGTTTCTTCTCTAATACACACATAAATCATGATATGTTGTTGTTATTGTTAGGTGCTGTCGAGTCGGTATCAGACTCATAGCGACCCTCATAGGGTTTTCAATGGCTGTTTCAGGATTGCCTTGGGAGTGGATTGCCAGGCCCTTCTCCCATTTTTGTGGTGCTGGGAATTGAACTCGGGTCCTCAGAGACTGCAGTGCAGTGCTCTACCAACTGAGCTAAATCCCAGCAAATCATGGTATATTACTGTCTAAATGTTTTAGCTGATCTCAGGTGTCCTACATATTGTTTTAATTAATTACTCTTAAACATTTTAAATTTTCAATTTCCTTTTTTCTCCCTCAACTATTTTGAGTTGCTTTAAAATTTAAAAAACTGTAGATACTTTTAAATTATCATATTAGTTTTAAGTTCCAATTTAATTAGAAACTGACCATGTACTGTGGTCTGTAATTTTGTCCTGATCATTTTTATCAATATTCTATACTAGAACACAACAATTCAATGCCCAAATGCATCATTTATTTAATTTCTCATTTTCTGAAAAATGATGCTCTACTCTTTCCCTGTATTATTCATCTAAAAGACAACATCCTTTTTCATGGGATTATTCCAGGCAGCTAGGAATTTTCTATTTCTTTGTCCCTTTGACCTCCTCATATCAAAATAGCTACAAGGTCTTTTCACTTTTATTTAGTTAGTACTGTGTAAATATCATTTCTTCTCTTTACATGTCACTTCCCTAGTTTCAGTTTTCATCTTTACCTAAAAACTTCCATATTTTATATCTCTAATCTGGCCACCATATGCTTACTAAAAATGGCAAGTCAGTTAATTTTTCTAAAATAATAATAATAATAATAATAATAATAATAATAATAATAATAATAATTTTAAAAAGAGAGCAAGTCAGGCTCATTCTCAAAATTCCTTAGTGCAATAAGAAAAATTCACTTCACATAACAAAAGAAAGATCTTCCTGATCAACATATCTCTTGTGGAAGGCATATTTGGGAAAAGAATACTTGAAATTTCCATAGTTTTCTATTTCTCAACTCAGTGATTATTCCCTAATAGTTAGGTCTTATGACTACAAAGTAACTTCCCAGGTTCTGTTTACTGAATAATAAATGGTGTCACTTATATTGTTTAATCATATTTTATTAGACTCACATCTCTCATTTGGTTCCTCAGGCAATAAGTAATAATGGGACTTATTTGCTGTAGTCTTACATTCCCTTTCAAATCTTCAACTATATCTTAAATCCCATGGTCTAAATTCTAAAGATTCAATTAACAAAGCTTTTATACTAATTTTGGATAATCATTATTAAATTGCTTTTGTATTTTCTAACTAAAAATAAATGGTTAGTTCACTTTATATAAAATACTTTTAATTATTCCTTTTGGAAAAAGGTTTAAAATATTTTCATATTTATACCTTCCCTAAAAGTATTTATATGCCTCTGTTGACTTGAATAAATTTTTGCTCAAAATTATTTTAAAATGTGGCAATAATTAATTTGAATAATAATTTTATTTTAATTTAAATGAAAGTATAGATTTCTAAGGGCTGGGATTTAGCTCAGTTGGTAGATTTCCCATGATATATATTTGACATCTTAATTTTGTTTTTCCCAAACTGTTTACTAGAATTTCCTGTGAGTGTAGCTATACCAAAGTACCCAATAAACATGATACATTTTCCAAAAGTATTGATTTTACACAGGAAAACTTTGGAATAACATTATATTAAATGTTTAGCAATTTTGCTCTATTAGGATAAGACATTCAAATGCATTTTAAAGAACTACAGTGAGACCTCAAAGAAATTTATTAGTTGCATTGGTCATTTCAAACCATTCACAAAGACCTGGGGTTCATACTGATTTGCCTCTGATACTGAGCTTATTTCATGTGAAAATATTTGAGAAAGATTGTTTATTGTAGAAAAGTTCTTTACCTCTTTGCTCAGGCATGCTATTAAGCTTAATTTTATATTTTTGATGAAGAGAAATAAAGTAATAACAAGAAATAAAGGATAATTTTCTAATAATTAATATTTCTAATATCTTTAATATTTAATTCAAAATTGATTTTTTAGACAAAAGGATCATGCATATTGTAACTTCCTATGAAAGAAAAGACTAGGGATTAGTCTGTTATATAAGAAGAAAGGAAATTACACTTCTGGATTCTGCATCTCCATTTATGTTTCTTACATTGCACATGTTATAACCTTATAACATATCTAATCTAACATTGTACTTGACGCATATGTCCTCTTTACATCTTCCCTAACACTTAATCTTCTAGATTTTGTAGGTGTACTTTTGGTGATGTTCTAATATTAATTATATTTGCTCATATTTAATTGATAGGCACATATTTTTCAAATTAATTACTAATGCATCATGTGCTCTCAATTATTCATTGGTTCTAGTTTAATCAACTTTTTCTTAAAAAATTGATAAGCTTTCCTATTCTACATCATAGGTATTCAAGAACTTTTAAAATAGCTGTAATTTCTTTTTTGATCTTTTATTTTCTTATCTAAATAAAATGAATTATAATCAGTTATTTTATATGTAAAAGATTTTGAACCTCTTTACTG
This sequence comes from Pedetes capensis, assembly GCA_007922755.1. Classification (NCBI taxonomy): domain Eukaryota; kingdom Metazoa; phylum Chordata; class Mammalia; order Rodentia; family Pedetidae; genus Pedetes; species Pedetes capensis. The sequence goes on along the minus strand of VMDO01023530.1, from coordinate 15,156 downwards.
TTACAACCTATTCTCCTTGTTATACACTTTATTTGACAAAAACACTAAATTATAACACTTATACATGAAGATGATTTTTAGCACATGGGTTACACTGTAAAGATTACAGTTTAAGTAAGATTTTTCTCCTTCCACAGCATATGTTTTTAAAAAAATGATTACACACTTGTTTCCAGTCCAGAATAGTTATCTAGTAACATTCATCTATATCCATCTTTATTTATTTTAATGGCCTTTGTCCTCATCTATGATTCTTAAAATGTTCCATTTGTAAATTGACTTAATATAATTTAGATTGCCATAGAAGAAAATTACTTGACTCATTCCAAATTAAAGTGCTGGAAAAAAGTGGAAGCTGTAGCTATTTTAGAATGCTCTACCCTGAACCTAGCAATTAAAAATAATTGCCACATTTTCCATTTTCTAAAGCTAGTCTGGATGTGGGTGAGATTTTGGTCTGTTAAAATAAAAAGGAGAAAAATAGACTACTTCTAATTATTGCAAAGGTTTCAGGTAACAAAAATGGTTTCCAGCCTTTTTCATTTAGTTCAACATAGTCTCTAAAGTACTTCAAAAGGCTTTCATTTTAACTAATCTAGTTTTGACTAAACACCATTGGTGGTTTACTTCTCAGTAACAAAATTCAAGCAGAAATGGAAAGTCTGCCCAGTCATGTGTTGGTGACATTTCTGTACTGAATTAGAGTGAATGCAGGATCTATTGGAAACTTGAAAAGTCAAGTTCACAAATAGCCATTATCTCATACAGCAAATGTCTAGATCCATATTCCCACACAAAATAACCAATAAAGTAACAGTTACCTCCCTTTAATGAATAGATTGATGAAGGTTCTCCTTTTGAATTCACCAAAAAGCAAGATGAAAGTAAATTTTTGAATATGACTTATGCTGGCTATTTCTTTCAGTCCTGAAATTTCCTTTAGGCATGAAATTTACTAGAAGGTCACTTTGTAGGAACATTTATATTTTCCTTTAGAACATAAAGCATTTGAGTAGGGAATTATATAATATCAAAGAATCTTACAATATACATTAGGAATATTACATTAAAATTATAAATATTAACCTGGGTAGTGAATGTGTATTTCCATTTCTTTTAAAATCTTTCTTTCATAGGAAAAACCAGCTGTGTATGTTCACCATACTTTAGTTTCATCAAGATGTGTTCCATGGATTCCCCTGTATTGAGACTCTCTTTATATTTGTGTTTTCTTTAAAAATGTGTTTTCTTTAATACCCCTTAGGAACTACCTATTGCCAATTCATGCATTTTTTGATATTTCACACACATGCAGAGGGTAGAAATAGCTCAAAAGAAAGAACACAAAGTTCTAGAAATAAATGTTTGAAATGCAAAATAGATTGGTCCTTTAATCAAACACTTACTAAGTTCCAACATAGGTTTGGCCCTCAGTGGGACACTAGATCACAATATTTACAATAAGTTTCCATACTTAGAAATGTGTGTCTCAGGAGTCATTGGTCCATTTATCTCAGTTTGATATAGATTTTAAAAAATAGTTTTGATTTAGTTTTTTATTCCAGTCAACTGATGGTTGTTATTCTAACTATATTTGTTCTTGGAGCTGCAGCAAAGATTAAAGTATTGTCATACTTAACTCAGTTTTAAAAGAAGAGAGATATGCTAAAAAATGAATGGCTGGATAGGCACAGTGGCACGTGCCTAAAATCCCAGTGACTCATGATGTGGAGGCAGGATATTCAGTTTGAGGCCAAAGGCAGCCTGAATAATTTAGAGAGATTGTGACTCAATAATAAAAGACAGAATTTTACCATCTTTAATAATAATAATGACAAATAATTACAACAATAACACATTATTTCCTTTGTTGTTGTTGTTGTTAGGTGCTGTCGAGTCAGTATCTGACTCGTAGCAACCCTCATAGGGTTTTCAATGGCTGACTGTTTCAGGACTGCCTTGGGAGTGGATTGCCAGGCCCTTCTCCCATTTTTGTGGTGCTGGGAATTGAACTCGGGACCTCAGAGACTGCAGCGCAGCGCTGTACCAACTGAGCCAAATCCTAGCCCCATTATTTCCTTTAGTCTTCTCAAAAAATCTAAAAATTTGATATTGCCATTATTATAGGGGTTTTTTTGTTAGCTTGTTTTGAGCTAAATGTTCTATATAGCCCTTGCTACTACATATTAATAAAGGGAATAATCATTGATCAAAGAGATATAATAATGGCATATATGTATGTACCAAACATCAGTATACCCAATGTCATTTTTAAAAAAGCTACTAGATTTAAAGAGACATATAAGTCCATATATAATAATAATGAGTGACATCAATTCCCCACATTCATTAATAGATAGCCTATCCAGAAAATTAAACAAAGGAACTTCAGCATTAAACACTACAATAGATCAAATGGAATATATATATATATATATATATATATATATATATATATATATTCCATTTGATCTATATAGATATATAGATCTATATATCTATATCTATATATATATATATATAATTTTACCCCAAGAAGATACAGAATATACATTCTTCTCAGCAGCCCATGGACCTTTCTTTAAAATAAACCACATTTTAGGCCATAAATCAAGTCTTAAAAATACAGAGAATTGAAATAGTGCTGTGTATCTAATCACACCATGAAAGAATAAAACTAGAAATGAACAGTAAGAAAAATTACAGAAACTATATACATTCATGGAGGTTGAGCAATATATTCTTAAATGACCACTGAATACTTGAAGAAATCAGAGGGAATTTTAAAAACATCTTAGAATCAAATGTAAATGAAAACCCAACCTACCAGTACCTTTGGGATATAAAAGAGGCAGTTCAAAGAAGGAAGCTTATAGCTATGAAAGCCTACATTAAAAAAAAAAAATCAGAATGTGCCCAAACAAATAACAATGCACCTCAAACTTTTAGAAGAACAAGAACAAAGAAAACAAAACCAGTAGATGGAAAGGAAAAATAAAGACCAGAACAGAAATCAATGACATAGAAACTAAAGAACAATAAAAAGAATTGATGAATCAAAGACATGGTTATTTGAAAAGATAAACAAAATTGACAAATTCTTAGCCCAACTAACCAAAGCAAAGAGAGAAAAGACTCAATAAAATTGGAGACAAAGAGAGGTACATTATAACAGATACCAATGAAATCCAGGGAATCATTTGTTCATACTTTGAGAAGTTTTTTCCAAAAAATTGGAAAAAATAGAGAAGATAGATAAATTCTTAGACATGTATGACCTGCCAAAATTAAATCAAGGGGTTACAAACAACTTAAACAGACATAATAACAAGTAGCAAGACCAAAGTAGTAATATAGAGTCTTCCAACAATGAAAAACCCAGGACCAGATGGAATCACTGCAGAATTCAATAAAACAGTTAAAGAAGAATTAACATCAATGCTCCTAAAACTATTCAACAAAATACAAATGGATGAAACTCTACCACATTCATTCTGTGAAGCCAGTATTACCCAAATACCAAAACCAGAAAAAGACACACCAAAAAAGGAAAACTACAGACTAATTTCCCTGATGAACCTAGATAAAAAAAATACTTAATAAAACTCTCACAAATTGACTTAAACAACACATTAAAAAGATAATAGACTATGATCAAGTAGGTTTCATTCCAGGGACACAAGCCTGACTCAACCTACACAAGACAATAAATATAATACAGCATATAAATAGACTCAGAAACAGAAATCACATGATTCTAACAATACATGCAGAAAAATCCTTCAGCAAAGTTCAACATCGTTTCAAGATAAAGGCCCTGAAAAAAGTAGGCATTGAAGGAACATACTCAATATAGTAAATGCGCGATATGAAAAGGCCAACGTCCTACTAAAAGGGGGAAAATAGAAAGCATTTTTTCTAAAATCAGGAAATAGATAAGGTATTTAGTATAGTAATTAACTTACTAGCCACAGAAATAAGGGAAGAGAAAGAAATAAAAAGGATTCAAATAGGAAAGGAAGAAGGCAAATTATTCCTACTTGCAGGAGATATGATCTTATACTTAAAAAACCCTAAAGTCTCCACCAGAAAACTCTTAGGGCTAATAACCACTTTTACTAAAGTAGCAAGATAGAAAATCAGCATACAAAAATCTGTAGCTTTTCTGTATACCAATTATGTCCAGGCAGAGAAAGAAATCAGGAAAGCAATTCCATTCACAACAGCTTCAAAATAAATAAAATACCTGGGAATAAACTAGACCAAGGAGGTGAAAGACCTCTATAATGAATATTTAAAAATACTAAAGAAAGAGAAGGAAGAAGGCACCAGAAGGTCAAAGATTTCCCATGGTCATGAACTGGAAGAATAAATATTATGAAAATGGCTATATTACCAAAAGCAATCTACAGATTCAATACAATTCCCATCAAAATCCCCATGACATTCTTCACAGAAATAGAGAAAACAATCCCAAAATTCATATGGAAGCAACAAAAGAACCTGAATTGCTAAAGTGATCTTGAGCAAAATGAACAGTGCTGGGGGCATCATAATACTTGATTTCCAATTATACTACAAGGCTATAGTAATAAAAACTGCATGGGACTGGCACAAAAACAGGCAGATAGGCCAATGGAGCAAAAAGAGGATCAAAAAAATAAACCCAAGTTGGAGAAAAGACAGCCTCTTTAACAAATGGAGCTGGGAGAACTGGATATCCTTATGCAGAAGACTGAAACTAGAGCCCTGTCTCTCACTTTGTACAAAAAAAATCAGTTCAAAATGGATGTTGTTGTTAGGTGCTGTCAAGTTGGGCCTGACTCATAGTGACCCTATGTACAACAGAACAAAACACTCCCTGATACTATGCCATACCCAGCACTATGTCAGTGCTTCTCTGCTATTCAAAGGGTTTTCAATGGCTGGTGTTTCAGGATTGCTTTGTGAGGATTGCCACATTCTTTTCGTGCTTTTGTAGTACTGGGGATCAAATCTAGGATCTAGAGAGGGTAGAGCAGCACTTTACCAATGATCAAAACCCCAGCCTTCAAAATGGATAAAAGATCTTTATTTAATACCTCAAATTTTGAAACTGCTAGAGGAAAATATAAAGAAAATACCTCAAGACATAGGCATAGGCAAGGACTTTCTGAATTACAACTCCAATAGCACAGGAAACAGTAACAAGAATTGACAAATGGGATCACATGAAATTAAAAATCACAGCAAAAGACACAATTACCAGAGTGAATGGACAGTCTACAGAATAGGAGAAAATTGTCGTGAGCTATACATCAGACAGAGGATTAATATCTAGTTTATATAAGGAGCTCAAAAAATAAAGACTAAGAAGCCAAAGTATTTACTCAAAAAATGGGCAAAAGCACTGAACAAAAGAAGAAATATAAATGGCTAACGAACATATGAAAAAATGCCCAACATCCTCAGCCATCAAGGAAATGCAAATTAAAACAATATTGAGATGACACCTCACCCTTGTCAGAATGACTAGCAACAATAAAACAAATAATAATAAATGCTGGCAAAGAGATAAAGAGAAAGGAGTCTTACTGCACTGCTGGAGAGAAAGCAAATTGGTGCAGCCACCATAGAAATCAATATGGAGGTTTTACAAAAAGACAAAAATAGAACTACCATATGACTTGGCTATTCCACTCCTGGGTATATATCTGAAGGAATATAAGACAATATACCAGAGAGGTACCTGCGTGTGCATGTGCATTGTGGCATTAGTCACAATAGCCAAGATAGTAAAGCAACCAAGGTGTCCATTTTTGGATGAATGGATAAGGAAATGTGGTATATATACTGAGGCATAAAGAAAGATAAAATTATGACATTTTCTGCAAAATGGATGGAACTAGAGATCATCACTGTAAGTGAAATAAGCCAGACTCAGAATGGTAAACATTGCATGCTTTGTCTCATATGTGGACTTTAGACTTCAATATATATTCTGTATTAAAACATTTAGGTCATGAAAGTAGAAGGGGCCCCTGTAAGGAATGATAATGGGCTACAGAAAAGGGGGGAGAGCAAGAAGAAAGGGTTATGGGAAAAATATATTATCATTTATATTATCATATATTATCATATATGATAATATATTTTTCCCATTAGGCAATATAGGGATTTAGATAGATATACAGCCATACCACCCTGACATCCGATATTGTCAGATCTCAGAATCTGAAAGTCACCCCTCATTAGTATTTGGATGGGAGACTACCTGGGAATACTGGGTGCTGTAGGCTTGGGAGAAAGACACAGCAGCCCATTCTTGAGACAATCAGTCATCAAAAACCCTATGAGTAGCAGAAAAGCACTGAGAATAGTGGAGTAATGGCGCAGTGTCAGATAGTGTTTCGTTCTGTTGTATATAGCATTTCTATGAGTCAGATCCAAGTCAAGGGCACCTAACAACACAACAACAACATACAAGCAAGACATGCAAGTAGAAGGGGGATCTTTGGTAGGGAGTGAGATGGGGAGGATAGGAAAGAGTAGTAGAGGAGCTGAACATGTGCAATGTTCAATGAAATGCATGTATGATAACATCATTATGAGAACCCTTAAGTTGTACATTAAAAATTGCTAAGGAAAAATTAAATAACAAAACATAACCCAGAAATAAAAACTGGAGAAGATATAAATGAAATGCAAGCCTTTTGCCATGGCTGGCTGATAATAGAGAAATAACATCACACAAAGTGTGAAATGTTTAATAGTTTCTTTTCTGTTATTTTATCCTTTAAAATCTTTAACTTTTATGTAAAATATGGTAAACAATGTCTATTTTCATTATAGTTATTTCTTTAAAATATTTCATAGTTTTTGTTACAGATCAAAGTCTGTAGCAAATACAAGGTTGTAATATAAATTATTTTCTAGTTGCATGTTATGTTAGCTGTGAATGTGAAAAATTTACACAAGATCAAAATATTTTAACATAAAGAAAAAAGAACCAAGAATAGCAAATATTTAATGTCCATGTAGGATCAATATATACTGATTTTTTCCTTCTACCTGATTGGCCAATAAAGAACATAGAGGATGGCAAAAACCTACAAATTACTTTGAGAAAACAAAGAGTTTGAGGCAAAGAAAAAATAGAATTAAATAATATAGTATCAGGTTAGATTTGTATATATGTTTCATGTTTGTTAACTGGTAGTTAAAAGTTAAGCCACATAGATATTTTCCTTCTTTATGTGTTTACTCATAGTGACTTCCTCCAGGTTTATAATGATTATTTTATCTTTTGCAAAACTTTATACATATAAGGATTATTTCATAAGCATCATATAAAAGCATTTTCTGAACAAAAATTTTAGTTCATGAAGAAATATATCTAATATTCATAAATGTCTCATATTTTAAAAATTAAAATTATGAATTAAGGAAAAAAGTTCCTAATTTGAAAAATTACTGACATCTCATTCATTTAGAATATAATTACAGGGAAGTCAAGGAAAATTGCAACTTAGTAAGCCATTATTTTTCTAATTACATTTAGGGTATTATAGAAACCAGTATATTTGCATTTTTCCCACCAAATATAAACATTATGCTCAGAATAGGAAAGAACAGAATAATACAAATTATAAAATTATTTTAGATTATAGAATTTGTGAAAGTTTGCAAATACTAATCCAAGAGGGCTCAATAACTATGAAATTCCCTGAAATGTGTATAATTTCTTTGAATGTTCTTTTTAAGCTAATAATGTTAATATGGATGTAATTAACACAAATTTTTAATCCATAAAAGAAAAGCTAAATCTTTAAATTTAAAAGAATACACGCAAAATTTTTCAAACTCATAAGTAATAAATAGAATAGTCCATACATGATGGGCACAGGTCAAATTTATACAGGAATAAGCTTGAAGATGTTCCCAAATGCCAAATCTGAAACACATTTTGAATAATAATGACAATGGATTATAACCCAAGGGTCTGTAAATAAATATCTATGAGTCTATTCTGATGAGGAAATGATGGGATAAATAAAGAAATGATGGTGAAGGAATAGTTCTTCCTTGTAGTAGAGTTCGGATCAATAAACTGAGAAGGAGAGATGTTAACAAAAAATCAACATTCAGTAAACAACACATTAAATGGGCTACAAGCGAGAATTATCAATAGATGCTAAAATTAATGAATGAAAGTATGATAAGAAATAGGTTAATTGCATGGATTCAAATGATCTCCTAAGAAAGCACTTATTAATTACAAAGAAAAAAAACATAGTGGAGATACCTGTCAAATGCTGCCTTAACCAAATGAGCAATATTAACCTCAGTGACAAAGGGGAAATATTAATATAATCCACTGCCTGATACTATGTATGGAGAAAAACCCAATGTCTTATGTGTGATATTTCATCCAACTTGTACCACCTTAATTTATTCAGACACACACACACACACACACACACACACACACACCCAAAGCAAAATATCTGGCTAGTATTTTTCAAACATATCAAGATAATGAAAAAACAAATGTGATATTGATTTGAAAAGAGTAAGGAGCCATGAAGCCAAATGCACCACTGAACTTGCACCTGAACAAGTACATTAGCAGAACAACTGGTATATTAAAGTCTGCAGATTAACTCATAATATCTTATCAATGTTATTTTTTTGATTTTGGTAATTATATTAAGATTTTATAAGATACTAACATTTGAAAGGGAGCGAGGTTTAGCTTAGTTGGGAGAGTGCCCCGTTACACTCTCTGAGGATCTGGGTTCCATCCCCAGCACCGTAAAAATAGGAGAAGGATATGGCAATCCACTCCCAAGGCAATCTGGAAACAATCAGCCATTGAAAATCCCATGAGGGTAGCTATGAGTAGGACACAACTCAAGGGCAACTAACAACAAGCATTGGAAGGAAGTTGAATGATATATGGTGGAACTCTTTATGACCTCTAAGTTTTAATTTTTCTGCCATTATTTAAAATATGTAAAGCTAAATGGTAAACAAATGTAACAAGCAAATAATTTATTGGTAATTTTGGCCTTGACATTCTAATGCCTTTAATCTTGCTCTTTGAAATAGTATCTGCACTTGCTTTTTTCTAAGCTGTCTCAAAGTTGTTAAATTATCCCGCTAATTGGACAATATGAGACAACACAATCAGATAGATAAAACTATGTTTGGAAAGTAATTTCTGAACATTTAAGTAGGTGTTATGACTCTGAAAGTCTATAGGCTCTTTTCCTACCCTAGAAAAACTTTCAGTTTAATGAGGAGCATGCAGGATGTATATGTTTGGACAGCTAAATTACAATATGATACCAAAATTTAGTGAATCCTTAAGAGCTGGTGTTGTGCAGAGGAATGGGCTGTTATACTCTGTTGATTGAGAAAAACATCAAACTTAGTTGATTTTAGTAAGATTGGGTTGAAATTAATGTAAATGTGAATGCCATACCACATGGTTTGGAGTATAGAATTAGGTTCTCAGACACATTTAGAAAACCAAGTAGTCCATTGAAGTAGGAATGAATATTCTTTTGGTAATAATATTTGCAATGAACTCACACAATTTATTATGAAATTGCTGTATGTATCTTTGGAAAATCATTTATCTATATCTATCCTTAGAAGATCATCTATTATTAGAAAATCATTTAATCATCATAATAATCTTATGAGATATTTTCTATCACTTAATTCATTTTTACACATGAGAAATAAGCCTTTAAAATAATGCTGATTGTTGAAAATCATACAGCTCAATTAAACCGAAATAGTCAATGGATGAGACAATGCACATTTCCCTAAAGGTAAGAAGTGCCATAGTAGAGTTTAAACTTGTTTCTTTTTCTGATCCAAGGACAGGTGGACCAGAGAGAATGAATTCCCTCAGAGGAGTAGAAGGACAATATATTGTGAATGCTTTAAAAGTAATCATGCTCTTTTGTCTAAATTGGATAGCAATAACTGCTCTCGTGTTTGTGGTTCACATAGGAAAAGCTGCAGGACCTCTCCATGTTAAAAATGTCCTGAACTTACTTGGAAGCAATCAAGCTGAACAATAGTCTAGGCAGACAAAGTAATCAGTTCTTCTGTGTTTGAGGACCTAAAATGAGCTGATGCCCAGACTTGGAGAGTGAATAAAAGACTGAAAAATAGTTGAATCTCTGGGTAAAATTAAGTAGCATATCTGGGTGCTTTTATACCCCAATTTCAGGGAACACTCCAAGAACAAGAGTCGTAGAAGTCTATAATCAAAGGAAAGGTCTTAGGGTTTCAGTCATAGACATAGGAAATGTAAAATTCATCTAGGACATCCAAGTCCAAGTATAGGTTTTAGATAAACTACTGTATAGCAGAGTAACTTGGGTATTTGATATAGGTGTATTAGTTCTCAGTAGATTAAAAGATAGTACATTCACATAGCTAATTTCAGACACAGTCTAATTCATACCAACTGATTCTAAACTCAGTGAAGTCCCAGCAGGCTATGCCATCATGTAGTAACAATACATGGTTGGAAAATTGAGAAGACTTGCAAGATTCTAAAGAGAACTTGCAAGACTCCATAGAGAGTTCTGCCATAAGGGTTTAAGAAATGTAAGGATGCAGCATAGCAGGAAAAAAGCCATGCACTTAGAGAGAGGTTTGTGATTTTGCAGATGAATACCTCAGGGATCTTTCTCAAACAGGATGACTTTTTAAAAGTCATATGTGAGATGCCATGGTCTCAGGGCATCGAAAATGTAAGTTGGCTGAGGAATTTCCTTCCATTAAAGAACTGTCAACTTTAAAACTGCTTTTCTTTGGCACTTTCTGATATCTCTTTCTGGAGTCCTCCATCTCTCCTATCCGACCCTTTATGGCCACATTGTCTCAGCTCTCTTTCTCTGGATGGTCTCAATACACCCTCAGTAGATATTTGCTGGAGATTTCTGAAATCTTTGCGTAAATATCACTTCAGACTCCTTGGTCTTCTTAAGATCCTTAGCTGTTCTCTGTGCAATGTGCTCTTTGGTGGTGACTTTGCTGGCACTCATATTCAATTTGGAGCTGTGAGGCCATGTCCCCTGCTTCATGACTAAGATTCACTGCTCTACTTCAGATCCATTCATCAAATGAGTAGGTTGCTGTTGTTCGGTGATACCAGATCAGTATCTAACTCATAGCGACCCTATGTACAACATGCGAAACACTATTGTCAGTGCTTCTCTGCTATTTGTAGGGCTTTCAATGGCTGATTACTTTTGGGAGTGGGTTGCCAGGTCCTTCTCCCAAGCCTACAGTATCTGGTGTTCCCAGGAGGTCTCTCATCCAAGTACTAACCAGGTCTGACCCTGCTTAGCTTCCGAGATCTGATGTGATCAGATGCCACAGTACTATGGCTTCAGGCATATGAGTGGTAGATCCCCTTAATCTTTCTACAAGTAAAATACATGTTTGTTATTTCTGAGTTCTGTGTTTTTGAGATCCATCATTTTCTTCCAACATCCCTTCTCCACTGATTCAGCCCTCTGTTCCTGCTGTCTTGTGGGTGACTTGCAGTTTTCAATTCATGTTTTCAAGGGAGGATTTCTTGCCACGACATTTTATTTAAGATGTCATTCAAGTTTGCTTGTTTATTTGCTTTAATTTAGTGGTTGTGTTTTATCTTGTGTTCAGGAGGAGAATGGGAAAGAAAGACTGAAAACAGAATTGCATTCTCTTGACAGACCTTGAACCATCAGTTGAATCCAATTTACTAGTATGGATTATTCTAGGAAGTTCAAAGTTTATTTAACAACATTGTGTATCACTAAAAGGAATTAGCCGGTTGTGGTGGCGCACACCGGTAATCAACTTGCTGCTGAGGATGAAGCAGGAGGATCGAGAGTTTGAGGACAGCCTGGGCAACACTTTTTCTGGGAGACGGACCTGGCAACCCCCTCCCAAAAATCAATCTGCCATTGAAAACCCTATGAACAGCAGAGAAACACTGACAATAGTGTTTCCCCTGTTGTACAGAGGGTCGCTATGAGTCGGATACCAACTCAACGGCACCTAACAACAACAACAAAAGGAATTATGCATCATAAAATATAATCTACAATTTTTTTATTTCAAAAGAACTTTATTTTCAATGTATAAATTGGACTTTAAACAAGCTAGGCTTTTAATGAATGTACAATTTTTGAGTCAAGTAGTACTTCTTCATTGTATATACATGATGGAGAGAATTCATGTATATATCTGTATATCTATAAAAAGTTATTGGTACATGTACATATGAGTGATAGTAAAGCAATCTTTCACAGCATACACCAAATCAACATTCCACATTTAAAATTTCTGTTACTATTTTTCAAATATACCCTTATATTAAATAGAAATGTATGTAATATATGTTTTTATAGTTTTTCTTTAAATCACCTAACAGTCATATAAAAACAATTTTTTTATAAAGTGAAGATATATTCTAGTTGTGCTAGTGAGCTGACATCATTTTGACTAGATATTATAGATATTAAAAGCACACATGTACTTAGAAAAAGCTGTGAGTTTTATACTGTCACCTATTCCATTTCTTAAAGGAACATCATTGTTCAGATTCACAAGTTCCTTAAAAATAAATTCAACAAGAGAAAAATTGAAGTCTGGCATGAAAAACTCAGCAAAGAATAATATCTTTTATCTCCTGCCAGGAAGCATTTTTGAAAACATACCATCCAATCGAGTGTAATTTCAAAGAAGCAATCATTTCAGTAGGAAAAAACCCCCAAATATAGTATAAGTTCCTATCACTATAGCAAAGATGCTGCATTTAAAATGAGAAAACCTCACTCATATTTTAAGTCATTTAACAAGGCAATTAAGCTTTGTCAAAAACATTCTTTTGAAAGCCAGGCTCAGTGTTGCACACCTGTAATCCCGGCGACTTGGAGGCAAAGGCAGGAGGATTGTAAGTGTGAGACCAGAGGCAGTCTTCATAATTTAGCGAGACCCTGTATCAAAAAGTAAAAAGATGGGGTGAAGGTGCAGTTCAGTGATACCAAGCATGTAAGCATGAGGCCCTGGGTTCAACCCCCAGTACTGAAAAACAAAACCAAACAAACCACAAACAACACATTTTCTTTGTATTTGGTATTTGAGGGTCATTACTATATATTAAAATACATATTATGTGACTTATACAGTATTTTGAAATAATTTACCTTTGTTATCAAAATAAATTTAGATTAATATTTTCTGTTATTAGAACCCATTAATCAGAGAAAGCATTTTCCTCTGCCTGTTTAATTCAAGAAATAGGTATTCTAGAAAAGTCTGACAAAGTCGATCAAGAATTGGATAATATCTGTACCCTAAAGACTGAGGCATCTGATCAGAAGATTAGATGTCAGTGTTTATGCCTGTAGTTGTAACAACTTAAAATACAAAACATCACCATGAACTTGCTCAGAGAGCATATTCACAGGCACTTCTATCAAATAACAAAGTTTTATATTTTGAAGGAGACTTTAAAGAGCAATATTAGACATAGGCACTTTTCCCAGGACTTCCCAACATGTTTATTTGGATAGTACTGTTTTTATACATAATTGTATAATTAATGCTATTTGCTATCGTGTCTGAGTTACTCTTGTTCCAAGTTTGCTTCCAAAGAGATTGTTCTAACTGTTAGATGCCATCAAGTAATGTCTGACTCATAGTGACTCTCATATGGTTTTCCATGGCTGATTGTTTTGGAATTGCTTCAGGAGTGAATTCCCGCATTCTTGTGTTTTGCAGTGCTGTGAATAGAACCCAGGTCCTCAGAGAGTATGGAGCACTGCTCTACCAACTGAGCTAGAAGCCAGCCCATTCTAAATGTACAGTTTTATTTGTTTTTTCTTTATGCCCCTAGCACTTTAAAGTTGCTATTTATCTTCTCTGGCTCCGATTCTTTCTGATGAAAAATCAATTCACACTCTTCCTGCCTCTTAGGCAATGTTGTTGTTGTTGTTAGGTGCCGTCGAGTCAGTATCCGACTCATAGAGACCCGCATAGGGTTTTCAATGGCTGACTGTTTCAGGATTGCCTTGGGAATGGATTTCCAGGCCCTTCTCCCGTTTTTGAGGTGCTGGGAATTGAACTGGGGGCCTCGGAGACTGCAGCGCAGTGCTCTACCCACTGAGCTAAATCCCAGCCCATTCTTAGGCAATCGGCAATGTGTTATCTCATGGAAACTCTGCAACAGAGCATAGGATTAGATTCTGCTAAATGGACAACACTAACAAAAAGAAGTCTATGAAATTTTGCTTAAAACTTTTCTCTCACTTTATGTTTCTTGGGATAATACCTTTGATAACAAACATTTTTGGTGTTTTTTTTTTTTTTCACCTTTACACTGTGAGTGAGGTCAGTGACACAGGTGGTAGAAGAATATATGGGAGCTCAGAATAGACTTGCCAAGAAAAAAAATGTTTATTAGTACCTTGCAAGAGAGTAGCCAGAAGAAGCAACAGGAAAGAGTTTGTTACTCAGCATTCGGTAAAACGCTGTTGGTGTTTATAAGGGGTTGGGGGGCATTTTACAGCTGGCTTGACCTTGGCTTCACCTTAGCTGGAAATAATTCACTTTCGGGACAGTGTGGGGTATTTCAGTCCAAGCTGTTTTGTTTTGAAAAATTCTTAACTCAGCTATCTTGTCCTTGTAGCCTGTGGTTTGAATGACTGGGCCTGGCAACAGAGAGTGAACAGGCTCACTTCAGCCATCCCCTCCTTGCAGCCTGTGGAGTTAGAATAACAGGCCTGGCGTCAGAGAGTGCCTGACTCTGTCATGCCATGCCATCCCTAAAGTACCCCTCAGAAATAGCTTTTTCCCAAGTACAGTAGATCTTTCATTTATCAAAAGTAACCCTTATTTTACGAAAGTTAAGAGTGACTTTGTTCATTTGGAATAATTTGTATGATCTATAAGTTTATAAACTCATTTTATTTTCTGAATTGCTTTACCAGATAGAGAATATAACATTTTGACAAGTGATTTCCAGATACTTTGTTTAATTCCCCTATAGCTCCTTGTTTTCTTTTTTTATATAAAAAGTATCACAGCAAGTCACAATCTACAAAATTTGCAAGGAAGTGTTGCATGAATTAAAATATGTCAGGACTACTCTCCTATTTA
>VMDO01023529.1:0-31480 GCA_007922755.1 Pedetes capensis | reverse complement strand
GACCCTGCTTAGCTTCCGAGATCTGACGGGATCGGATGCCACAGGGCTACCGCTGCAGGCCCCAAGCCTACAGCACCTAGTATTCCCAGGCAGTCTCCTGTCCAAGTACTAACCAGGCCTGACCCTGCTTAGCTTCTGAGATCTGACAGGATCAGATGCCACAGTGGTACTGCTGCAGGATTCCATTTATTAGGTTTATTATATAGCTTCTTTTGAATATTCAAGACTGAAGTAGCATAAACCAGGTATAGTGAAACACCTATAATCTCAGAACTCATGAAGCTGAGGCAGGAGGATCATGAGTTCAAAGCCAGCATGGGCTAGCAAAAGTTTGCCTTGAAAAAAAAATGTTTTCAGTAGCAGGCACGAGTGCTTTGCCTCTGATATGGCAATGAACAACTAGTAACTTGGTGAGAGGTCTACTACATTAGACCCTTTCCATCCTGTAAAGGCCAGCATTTCATTCTCACAAACATAGATTACAATTCCAGAGCCTTAGCTGGTACCATCATACAAAGGGCTTATAGAATTACTGAAATGTAGACATGGAATCTCATAAAAGACCATATCTGATTGGGGGGTGGTGTCCAACTTTAGAGAAGGAGGTGAAAGAATGAGTCAATGAAAATGACATATATAGGCATTTTTCCCTTTCAAGCAATATCATCCAGAAATAGAGGACCTCTTAGGCTCACATAGTTTCAATGATGATTTCTATCAAATATTTAAGGGAGAAATAACAAATCTAACACAAAATTCTTCAAAAACATAGGAGCAGGGAATTATCCCATTATTTTCATGGGACCAAATTTTATAATAATGTCAAAACCTATCAATGAAATAAAAATTATGACCAAAGTCTCTCAAACATAGATGAAATTTCTTAACGGAATTTTAGCAAATCAAATTTAGCAATGTCTAAAATGAGTAATAACTTATTACCAAGTAGAGTTTATCCTAGGAATGCAAGATCTTCTTTAAACCAATCAATACAACTCATGCATTAAAGAAGAAAAAAGAGATCTTCTGATATAAGATGGAGTAAAGGCAGGAGTAAAGGCAGTCTCTGTGTGACAGAGTAAAACAAAGGCATGAGAATAGGAAAGAATGGGGTCTTTTCCAAAAAAAGAAAATCTAGAGAAGCACAGAAACAGCAGAGGATTCGGTTAAGTGGTCCCAGGTTGCAGAATGGATCTGAAGAGAGGGACTGAGAAGGACACATCTCCAGCGGGTGCTGCCCATGGGGGAGGGGAAATAGAGCTCTCATCCAAAGACACGCACAAATCAAAAATTAGAAACATAAGCAACATGAAAAAGCAAGGCAACACATCTCCTCCAAAAGACCATGATTCTTTAACTACAGAATCCAAAGCTACTGAAACAATTGAAATATGCAAATAATTTAAAAGTCTACCTGAAAAAATGGTCAATGACTTCAAAGAGGACACAGACAAGCAAATGAATGGAGTAAAGAAATCAATAAAAGACTTGGTTCAGAAAGTTACAAATGTAGAAGAAAAAGTCAGCAAAATGGGTGAGAAATTCAGCAAGAAAATTGAGATTTTGAAAAAAAATGTTGAAAATGAAGAATTCAATAAACCAAATAAAATACACAATAGATATCTATGAAAAACTTATGGTGCTGTTGTTGTTAGGTGCTGTCGAGTAGGTATCCGACTCACAATGACCCTCATAGGATTTTCAATGGCTGATTATTTTGGGATGGCCTTGGGAGTGGATTGCCACATCCTTCTCCCATTTTTGTGGTGCTTGGAATTGAACTTGGGACCTCATAGACTGCAGAGCGGCATTCTACCAACTGAGCTAAATCCCAGCTCATGAAAAACTTATAGGTAACATTAAACTCATTGATAAAATATTGAATACTTTTAATGTAAGTATTGAAATAAGGCAAGGATGGTTACTTTTACTACTCATATTTTACAATGTACTGGAGGCACTTGCCAATGTAATAAGGCAAATAAATAAATAAATAAAATATGTGTGATTGCAAAGGGAGAAGTAAAACTGTCTTTATTGGGAGACAACATGATTGTTCATATAGAAAACCCTGCTTATACCAGGTGTGGTGGCACATACCTGTAATTTCAGTACCTGGCAGGCAGAGGCAGGAGGATTGAAAGTTTGAGGCTAGCCTGGGCTACAAACACACACAGAAAGAAAGGATGAAGGAAGAAAAGAAGAAAAGAAAGAAAGAAAGAAAAGAAAAAAAGGAAGAGAACTTAAAAAATTAGTTTATAAAAACCTATGCAATGTAAGTGAATTTATCAATATTGCAAAATATAAGGTTAAATACAAAAATTAACCTTATTTCTATACTCTTGCAGCAAATAACTAGAAAGCATAAATAAAAGATTAATTTAATTTGCAATGATACCAAATAACATAAAATATTTGAGGATAAATTTAGCAAAAGGCCCGTCAAACTTCTATACTGAAAACAACATATTTCTGAGAGTAATTTGAAAAGATTTAACTTGGATCAGATTACTAAATATCAATATGTTAATTATAGCTAAGCATATTTTTGTGCATAAATTATTATGTCAACTTTAAAATTTACATAGAAACACATAATACATATTGAATAACAAAAATTATCTTGAAAATAATGAAAAAGAATATACACACTATTTGATTTCAAGACATTATAGAACTATAGTAATGAACAGAATGTGATACTGGCATAAGGATAGACAAACAGTTCAACAGAATAGAAAAGTCCAAAAAATGTAGGCATGCATACATGTACATTCAATTGAATTTCCATAAAAGACATCAAGATAGTTGTAATAGGGAGAGGGAAGTCTTTTCACCAAATCCTTCTGCAAAATCTATACAAACTTGGAGGAAAACATGGCCATTGATTCCCAATCTCATACTATACACACACATTTAGGGTGAGTCAAAAGTCTAAATGTAAATATATAACGCTAGTAAACTTAGTAAGCATAGAAATAAACATAATTTTGTGACATTGGGACAGACAAATATTTAGGCAAAAAGTACTAAATATAAAAATGAAGACCTTTGTTTAAAGATTCAAACAAGAAAATGAAAGTCAAACTCTGACCAGATGAAAAATATTCATAATGTTCACATATATATGTACATACAATTAGGGCTTATTTCTGATATATATGAGATATATATGAGGAAATACTACAACTCATCCAGTGCTGATGAGGATGTGGAACAACTAAAACTCATTCATTTGGGGTAGGAATGCAAAATGTTATAATCATTTGGGGAAAAATATGTCAGTTTCTTACAAAGTTATACATCAAATCTATGACATGGCAATTGAAATCATAGGGCTTTATTCAAAAATACAAGTAAAAAATAAAAACACATGTCCACAGAAAGCTAGTACAAGAAAGTTTATAGGAGTCTTATACATAATATCTCCTCCACACGTCTGTCAGTTTGCTGCACTGTGGGGGCTTGTGTGTTGCGATGAGGCTGAAAACTATGCCACCGGTATCTCAGATGCCAGCAGGATCACCCATGGTGGACAGGTTTGCTTGGCTCTATTATCAACACCCGTTGAAGCAGCAGTCAAGAAATCAAAAGACACATTGCTCTAGGAAAAGCTGTGGCAAAAGATCACTTTAGAGTATTGAAAAGTAAAGATGTCACATTGAAGACGAAGGTGCGTCTGACATGCCATGGTATTTTCAGCTGCATCATATGGTTGTGAAAGCTGGACATTGAACAAAGAAGATAAGAAAATAATTGATGCTTTTGAATTATGGTGCTGGAGACGTCTATTGAATATACCATGGACTGCCAAAAGAACCAACAGATCTGTCCTAGAGGAAGTGCAACCAGAGTGCTCCTTAGAAGCAAGAATGGCCAGACTGTGTCTTACATATTTCGGGCATGTAGTCAGAAGAGATCAATCCCTAGAGAAAGACATCATGTTTGGGAGAGTGGCAGGTCAACGCAAAAGAAGAAAACCCTCCACCAGATGGATTGACACAGTGTCTGCAACAATGGGCTTAAACATAAATAAGATCATGTGCCTGGCACAGAATCGAGAAGTGTTTCGATCTGCTGTACATAGGGTCGATATGAGTCGGACTCTACTCGACGGGACCTAACACCACCACCACCATACATAATATCTAAAAATTGAGAATCAACACAAATGTCCAGCAACAGACAAATGAATAAACCAATTGTGCTGCATGGAACACTAATTAAAAAGCATCAAATTGCTGCTGTCTGAAATAATAAAAGAATAAAAAATTCGTTATGTGTAATGACATAAAGCAGATATACAGGCTAGTCACTCTGTGATTGCACGTGTATGAAGCTCTAGAATGGGCAAAAGTAAAAATGGTAATAGAAGTTGGACAAATGTTTACTTCTAGATGAAATGAGGTGGGGTTGGAATTGATTTCAAAAGGCCAGGAGGGCCTGAGATTATGGAAAACTTTTGTGTAGTTGTTATGTGGGAATATAGAATTATCAAAACTCATTAAATAGGACATGATACCTGTACTTTTCACTGTATTTAGATTATAATGAAAATATTCCCCTATTGATTACCTACTGAATATCTACTGATACACAGAACAATATGGATGATTCTCCAAACTATGTTGAGCAGTCAGGCTTGGTGGTGCTCGCCTGTATCCCAGCACTCTGGATGTCGAGGCAGGAGGATCGTGAGTTCAAGGTCAGCCTGGGCTATATAGTGAAACTCTGTCTCAAATAAAAAAAGGGAGTGGGAAATGTTGAGCAGAAGATTCCACATATCAAAAAGAGACATTATATAATTTTATTTATACACACTTTAGTTATAGACAAAACTAATCTATGATGATAGAAATCAAAACCGTGGTTATCAATGTAGGGTGTGGTTTGGTTGGGAGATATTTTAGGGTGATGAAAATTTCCTGTCTTGGTGATATTGTATAAACACAATCAAAACTCATCAAGTTTTATAATCTGTACAGTTTTCTAGGTGTAAATTTGTTCTAGCTTTATCTATCTATTTATTTATTTATTTTGGCAGTACTGGGGAGTTGAACCTGGGGCCTCACATGTGCTTTTTATAAGCACTGAGCTGTACCCACAGCCCAATGTTTACTTTTTTTTTTTTTTTTTTTTTTGCTGTACTGGGGGTTGAACCCAGGGCCTTGCCCCTGCATACGCTGGACCACTGAGCTGCACTGCCGGCCCATTTTTTTTTCACTTTTCTGAGACAGAGTCTCACTAAATTTTACTCAGGTTGCCACTGGTCTCGAACTGCCTCTGGTCTCTTCCCGCCTCCGCTTCCCTAGCCGCTGGGATTACAGGCCTGCACCACCTGGCCAGCTACTTTGAATTTTTGAGACAGTCTCACTAAATTACACAGGCTACCCCTGGCTCAGACTTGTAATCTTCCTGCCTTTGCCTCCTGAATGGCTGGGTTTAAAGGCATGAGACACAGCGCCAGGTTTTCAAGTTTTTTTAATGGAAAAAAAAGTAACATAGATTTGTACCCCTCCAAAAACAACTTGTGGTAAGGATATAGGCAAATGAACACTTACATAGCTTTTTGCCCGAAATAGAACGAATATCTGTCTTTTGAAACAAGCAGTTTATTACCTATTGTTGTTGTTGTTAGGTGCCATCAAGTTGAGTTCAACTCATAGTGACCCTTATAGGGTTTTCAGTGGCTGATTGTGTCAGAATTGCTCCGGGAGTGGATTGCCATGTTGTTTTCCCATTTTTGCAGTGCTGGGGATCAAACCCAGGACCTCAGAAAGCTCAGAGTAGCACTCTACTAACTGAACTAAACCCCAGCCCCTCGTCATCTATATCTACTTAGAAAATAGCACTTATGTTTTGTAGCAACTTCCTCCCAAAAATCTACCTCATAGAGGTGAGAGCACAAGAATATACGGATATTTGAATATCAGCACTTACACAGGCAATGTTAGTGACGGCAAAAGAACTGGAAACAAATTCTTATCAACAGAGGAACCACTGAATAAATTTTGTACAAGTGCCCCCATAGGCCGGGATATGGCTATGTAGGTAATGAAGTAGAGCTACACCAGTTGTCTTGAGGGGATTCCCACAAGTTAGTGTTGAGTAAAAAAAAGTGTATATGATATTATTTAATTTTTGCAAAGCAAAGGTAAAATTATATATATATGTATATGTATCTATATCTATATGTATGTATATGTATCTATATATATCTTATGTGTATCTATTTAAGATTATACAGTAGGAAATACACTGAGTTCCTGACAAGAATTTCTTGGGGGTAGAGCCATTGCAGATGTAAGCAGAAGAGAAAGAGGAAGAAAGAGAAAGAACAAAGCAAAAACATATCACACACACAAAAAGCCTATGTTTTTGATACTACATTCCTGAATTTATGTAAAAATATGGTTGTATGGATGTATGTGTAAAAAACATCTATTAGGTAATCTATTTGTTTATTCATCTATTTTATAAGCATATATCTTATTATATACCAAGTACTATACTTTCGTTTGTTCTGGGTCTTGCTATGTAGCCCAGGCTGGTTTTGAACTCATGATTCTCCTGCCTCTGCTTCCTGAGTGCTGGGATTATAGGCAGGTGCCACCACACCTAGTTTACCAAGTACTATTTTAAATGATTTCAAACAATAACCAATTCAATCGTCTAAAAAAATCTGCTGAGGCAGGTATTGTTACATTCTGCATCTGCAAGATAAGGAAACTGAAGTACAGAAGAGGTTGTCCATGGTGATATAGCAGAAAATCAGGGATTTGAACTCAGGCATTCAGGCTCCAGAGTTGGTGCCCTGAATAATTACTCCCTCTTTCTAATAAAAATTAATCAGCCATCACTCCATTGTTTAACACCCTCCAATGTCTTATCATTGCACTAAAGTACTCTGACTACATTAAAGCCTATTAAGGCCCTGCCTGACCTGGCTACTGACAAACTCTCCATAGATATCCAGACACACTGTCCCTCTGTCTTTTCTTTGACATATTTGTTTTGCGTCTTTTGATTTACTCACCTTTTTCTCACTTACCTGATGACTGGCTCTGTCAGTACCCTGCAGATATTAGGATAATGTCCCTTCCTCCAGGGGCCTTCCCTGAGCACCTAAGTAGGTTTCGCCTCCACTTCTATACCACAAAACATAGCTTTGGATACAATTTGTGTTTGCCTTTTTTTTTTTTTTTTTTTTGAACTGCTTATCTATATCATCTGTGGAATATATACTCTACAGGAATTGTCGTTAGGTGCCACATAGAGACCCTCTGTGAAATACTACCATGCTTCTCTGCTATTCACAAGGCTTTCAACAGCTGATTGTTTTTTGGGAGTGGATTGCTGGGTCCTTCTCCCAAGCCTACAGTACCTGGTGTTCCCAGGAAGTCTCCCATCCAAGTACTAACCAGGCCTCACCCTGCTCAGCTTCCAAGATCTAATGAGATCAGATGCCACAGTGGGATGGCTGCAGGCTCTACAGGAGTAGGTGTGTTTAAAGTCTTAGCCACCACTGAAATAGATCAGGGTTCCACTCAATCCTTTGATCTTGGGAGACTGAAACCTCTTAAAATAGGTTTCTTATAGAAGAGAAGTAATAAGAATGTCTACCTCACAGTGTTGTTGTGAAGATTAAATGGGATGAGCTACCTATCAGGTACATTGTAAATCCTGAATGCCTCATAGTTATTATTACCATCATCACCATTGTTCTTAAGCAACATCAGGGACCCCTGTCCAACCTGTGGGGTGACAGTCCTTGCATCAGATCCTATCATTTTTCTCATCAGCTCAGGCTCAACCTGGGAGAAGGCCTTCAAGTGGTGCCTGTGGGTGGAACAGACACATAGTACTTATCACCATAATTCTGCTCAAGGCCAATAATGCTTCCACTGAGCTGCTTTCTCCTTCTCCCTTGCTTTTCTTGGCCTTTCTCCCAGTCCCCATGCACAGGTATTTGACTTTGTGGATCATAACAAATTATGGATAACATGGCAAAAAAGGGGAATACCGGTGCACTTAATTGTACTCATGAGGAATCTGTACATGGACTGAGATAGGCAGTTATTCAAATAGAACAATGAAACACTGCCTGGTTTAAAGTCAAGAAATGTGTGAATCAGGGATGTATCCATTCACCATATCTCTTCAATCGCTCTGCTGAGCAAATAATCCAAGAAATTGGACTTTATGAAGAAGAACGTGATACCATGATTGGTGGAAGACTCATTAAAAGCCTACTTTATATAGATGACACAACTCTGCTTGCTGAAAGTGGATTTGAAATATTTACTGGTGAAGATCGAAGTACACAGCCTTTAGTATGGATTATGCCTCAACATGAAGAAAACAATAATCCTTATAACTGGGTCAGTACACAACTTCATGAGAAATGGAGAAAAGATTGAGGTTGTCCAAGATTTTGCTTTACTTAGTTCTACAATCAATACCCATGGAAGAAGGAGTCAAGAAATCAAAAGATGTATTGTATTGTGCAAAGCTGTTGCAAAAGACCTCTCTAAAGTGTTGAGAAGATGTCATTTTGAAGACAAAGGTATGTTTGACTCACGCCATGGTATTTTCAGTTGCATCATATGATTGTGAAAGCTGGATGTTGAATAAAGAGACAGGAGAAGGATTGATGCTTTTAAACTGTGGTTCTGGAGACAAATACTGAATATATCATGGACTGCAAAAAGAACCAACAGATCTGTCCTAGAGGAGGTGCAACCAGAGTGCACCTTGGAAGTAAGGATGGCTATACTATGTCTTAGGTATTTTGGATATGTTGTCAGGAGGGACGATCCCTGAAGAAGGACATCATGTTTTGGAAAGTGGCAGGTCACCAAAAAAAAAGGAAAAGTCTTAACTAGATGGATTTATACAGTGTTTGCAACAATGGACTTAAATATAAAAAAAGATCATGTTCCTGGCACAGAATCAGGGAGTGTTTTGTTCTGTTGTACATAGGATTGTTATGAGTTGGACTCAACTCAAGGGCACCTAACAGCAACAACATCATTTAAATCTAAAAGTATCCCCTGAAGCCTTATGTGTTAAGGGCTTGGTTGCCTGAGGATGGGATTTTGAGAGGCAATTGAATTATGTGGGCACAATGGACCCAGAGGAGGAAGTATGTCCTAATTGGCGGAAGCAGGGCACTGGAGGGCATGTCTTTGAAGGGTGTGTGTTAGCCTCCGTCCCTTCCTCTCTTCCTCTCTGCTTCAGTGCATCCATGAAATGAGTAGCTGGACTCCACCATGCCCTTCTGCTATGATGTTCTTCCTCATCTTGCACAGGTCCAGAAGCAATGGAACCCATAACCATTGAGTGAACTCTTTGAAACTGTGAGCCAAAATAAATCCTTCCTCCCTGAAGCTGTTTTCTTAGGTATTCTGTCATAGTGAAGAAAAGTGACTGACAAAGCTTCATTTTTGCCCATGGGAATGTCAGTGGCATGCAGCAGAGAAAGACAGCCCAGCATGGCTGCCTAGTCTGGTGAGTTCCCTGAGGTGGGCCCTGCTCTTTCCTTAAGCAAGGCCTTTGGCTTTGTCACAGAAAAGAATATCAGGATGAGTCAGAAGGAGTGAAACAAAGCTATAGAGTTTATTAAGTACACACTTTAGTGTAAACGTGGGAACTTAGAAAAAGAGAGAGAAAGATAAGCATCCAAGACACAGATGAGAACTTACCAAGAGAGTGAAGAAGAAGCAGCCAAAAAGAGAGTGACACATGTTCCCTCTAGTTTTATTTAGCCTGGGGCATGCCACACTTGATGTCAGTCCTGGGTGCCCAGAACTGAGCACGTAGTATGATGTGAGGCTCAAGATCTACCTAGAAAGACCCCGTTATAGTCTGGGGAGGTGCCAATAAGATGAAAATAAGAAGTTCCATTGTTTATGGTTTTCTATTGGAGGAACTTCCTTGTAGTAAAATAAGATTATAGGACATATTGTATAGGTTTAAGAAGAGAGTCACGAGGGAATTGCCTGGGCATATCTCAGTGAAGCATAGAATTACAGAAAGGAAAGCAAAACTCAAAGATTACATATATTTTGACCCCAAGCATAGATTATCATCCTTTTAACATTTTCATTGTTTAAAATGTCTCTAAAAATACCATCTCTATGCAGGCAGTCCTCACAGCAGTCTTCTTGCTAGTTGTGTCAAAGTTCTTGACTCTCAGCTTGGTGAAATTCAAACCAAGTCCTGGGGTGAAAGCTCTTTCCTTTTCCATGTCCCCCAAATTTCCCTGTCTTTCTATCCTCCTCAGAAACACCTTTTGGAGTGTAAGGGATTTTGTCCATTGGGTTATCAGGGTATGCTTAGCAGAGACAAGTATGTGATGTGGTTTTAAGGCAGAGTAAGTAGATGTCTAAGCAAGCACACAGTGGCTTAATTTCAGCACAGCACTGACAAAACTCATATTTTCTTCTCTTCCTGGGTCACAGGAAACTCCACCCTTCCCAGTGGTTACTGGCAGCAAACATTGATGTGGATCAGTATGTAAAGTACAGGCTGGGGTTTAGCTTAGTTGGCAGAGTGCTGCTCTGCACTCTTTGAGGCCCTGGGTTCAATCCCAGCACTGCAAAAACAGGAGTAGGACCTGGCAACCCACTCTCAAAACAATCCCGAAGCAATTAGTGATTGAAAACCCTATGGATAGCAGAGAAGCACTGACATAGTGCTGGGGGTGGCACAGTGTCAGGGAACGTTTCCTTCTGAGTGTACAGGGTCGTTATGAGTTGGACTCAACTCCAAGGCACCTAAACATCAACAACTCATGTAAGGCATATACAGAAAACAAATGGTAAAGAAAATGCAAATAGGGGTATTTTCATTAGTGGCAAAGTATTGGAATTTGGAAAATAAGAGTGGAAGTACCTTAGGAAGCCTTAATTGCTTTTTGTTTATTCAAGGTGAAGGGGCAGAAGCTATTGCTTCTCCAGGGACCATCCAGAGAAAGCTTCCTGGAAAAGTACCAAATTACCCAGCCTTGGATCTGCCAACTCTTAAAAGACTTCCTGCCTCCAGCCCTTCTGAAGTAATTGGTAGTTGCTTGAGTATGACATCCTATGTCCATTCGATGCTACCCTCTCTTCCCGAAATGGCCTTTTCTGCTCCCTGTTCCCTTAACTGCCTTGAAAATTCCTGCCCCCTCTAACTGTTCCATCTCTAACCTCAGTTCCCAGCACAGTGCCTGACACATTATAGGCATTTCATAAGTGCTTGTTGAATGGACAATGGATATTCAGTAGCTTTTTGATACATATGGAGATTTTAAACATGGACAAAGTTAAATTTGGGTTCATACTAAGGATGTTCTACAATAGAATTTAGTCTTTGGAATTTATTAGCCCCAAAGATGACACAAACTAATGTCAAAAGGAAGGTTGAACATAGTCTTGGAGCCAGTGGCATCCTGGGTGACAGAGGAGAGCATGAGCTGGCAGGGCTTGAGGGGTGGATAACTGGGGTTGTGTCTGCCTTGAGGGGCATTTTATTTTAACTGGCCCCTTTGGATCATCTAAATTTTTGTGATTGGCACAAAAGTTCCAGGGTAGCTTTGGCCCTGGAGGGGGCACAGTTTGGTACTTTCTATGCTGGTCTTGTAAAGAACTCTTTGCCTTCTTCCAAGTGAGTTTCACCACCAGAAACAGCATGGAACCACAGATAACAATGCTTATATTTCTCTGTCTCTTTCTGTGTCTGTCTGTCTGTCTGTCTGTCTCTGTCTTTTATTGGGGGATGGAACCCTATCTGGTGGGAGAGGAGAAAGAGGAAGATTTTCAATTTTGACCAGGTAGGTACCCTCAACAAATTCCCTTCTCAGTCCTCCTTCATTGATGGCTAAATATTAAAAGCATTCCCTGAAGAAGTTCTTGGGTTCTCCTGACCTGGAAGACTATGAAAGGAGCACTGATTGTCATCTTTTCTAAGATGGTTTCAGTGGGGCTAGGCTAGAATTTAACCTGTTAATGTGCACAGTCCTATTTATAGAACAGTAATAAATTCACTGATTATTATTTCTTGGAATTTATATCAGACTTGCGTGCATGCACATGTTATCACACTGTATCTCAACCTTATCTCCTGCCAGCTGCTTGCTTTTATGTTTAGTCTAACAGAAACTACAGTGTCGTGAACATTTCCTTATAATGAGTGAGTTACTGTCCTATAAATAGGACACCGTGCCTTAAGGGGTTAAGATGCACTGACCACTTCGTGTCTCTTACAACCCTTCCTTGTTTTTGGATAGTAGCATTTAAAATTTGCATGTGCTGAATATTCATATGTGCAATCAACCTTTGATTATACCAGGCAGAGTATGTATGTTGATTGGGCTAGTGGCCCATTCACAATCACTTTTGATTTCAAGTCTTGTTAAGATAATCACAGACTCTGTTTAATTAATCCTTTTGTTGAAATCATTACTATGGGTGTTTATTCCCACATGGGAGTTAATGCAAAGATGCTTTTCTCATGCAAAGCAGTAATCCCTCTATCCTTTCTACAGATTGCCATTTCAGGAAGAAAGGAAAGCAAGACCTTTATGTATAAGTCTGAAGAAGATACTGTTTATGAGAGGCACACAGCACAATGGAAAGGAGAGACTAGGTGACGTTCATTTAATAAATACTTCTTGAGTTCAGTTACTTTAATACTGGCTACGTGCCTTGGATTCAAATCTTAGCCCTATCACTTATGTGCTGTAAGACTGAGGGAGACTAACCATTCCAATTTCCCAGGATTGTCCTAGCTCTAATCCTGAAAATGCTGTGGCCCAGAAAAACCCTCAATCCTGGGAAAACTGGGGCATTTTATCACCCTAGCTAAGTAATTTGCACACCTATCTGTAAAATAGAGAAATTGATTCTTATGTCATGAGTTTAGTGTGGGGTTCAGATGAGATAATGTAAAAGGACTTAGTAAATTGTAAAATGTTGTATAAACATTACATAGTTTGTTTGTTTTTAGACCCAGGTACGTGTAGCAAAGGACTTGGCAATAAAAGTGGATTTTTATTTACTTATTTACTTATTTTTCTGGTATGAGGGTGGGGTGGGAGGAATTAGGGGTGGGGTTGAACTCAGGGTTTTGCATAGGTTAGTGCTCTACCACTGAGCCACACCCCCAGCCCATTCTTTGTTTTTTGAGACAGGGTCTTTCTAATTGTGCAGGCTGCCTCTGGCCTTGAACTCTCCATCCTCTTGTCTCAGCCTCCCAAGTCTCTGGGATTACAAGCCTGCACCATCATGCTCAGTTAAAACTGGATTTTTATACTATGATAAGGTATGTCCTGAGGAATGGGTGGGGGGCAGCTCCTGGACTCATCAGATTCTGAGATGAGTTTATTTTTTTCCCCAGCAATGGTGGGGATTAAATCCAGAGCGTGTGCGTGCTAAGCAACACTGTACCACTGAGCTACAACCCCAGTCATAAATTTCAGGCTCACTGGAAAAGTTTGGTGCCCAAGAGGGATGGCAAAACTTCTTCAGAGTTTAACAAGCAAATTGTAAAGAAATCCAGACAATGTGGCAATGGGCTGCTGGCGTGATCTCAAGTATATTTGACTGCAAGTATTGCCCTGCTACCATCAGGGCAATAGGCTTGGGGCTGAGAGGTTAGGAATCTCTGAGCGTGTGGATTGGGAATAGTCAGTTGGTTAAGCAGAGAGACATGGAGTATCTCATCTCCTGTATACCTACACACACAAACAGGTACATGCAGTATCACCTTAAACATGAACAGGACCCAAATGGAGACCAAGGCAGACAAGTGTTATCAGGTCAGGATCCAAGGTTGTGGATCTACCCTAGATGACCCAAAGCTTAGTCACAGGAAATGGACTTGAAGCTGGGGATAAGAAGAGTCTGAGAAGGGAAGATGAGGTAGAAAAAGCAGACTTCACAATTCTCCTCGGGACAGTTTTTATCTGTGTGGTTTTACTACCTTTTTACAGTCTGATATTTCAGAGGAGTTAATCCATATATACTCCCCACTCTCTTGAGATCACTCTTTTTCTTATTGTATTTTATCAGCTTTCTGCTCATTTTTATAATATTCAGCACATTTTCAATAAGACCTTACCATGTATCAGAACTTGGGGAACACTTAACAAACACCTACCATGTGCTAGGGACATGGACTTGCATCCCTATGACACAGGTATTGTCCCCCCTCCCCCATTTTTATTAATTGGGAAATGAGGCTCAGAGTAGTTACCATGAGTTTACACAGTAAGCCATGAAGTTGGGCATTTTTTGTTTTACTTTTTGTTTTGGGGATAAAGTCTTCTATGTAGACCAGGTTGGCCCTGAACTTGCAATCCTCCTAATTTAGCCTCCTTGGTGGTGGAATTATGGTCATGCACCATCTTTGTCACCAACTGGTATTTTCCCCCCTAAAGCAAGACTTTTTTGATGAAGGGAGAAGTGTCTTGGGTTCATGTTCTGACATAAGTTCTTTATCTCATAGCGGATCACTAAAAACAACTTGAGGATTAACCTGGTCCAAAAATTGGCCCTGAACCAAGAACAACACTTGGAGGAATTCCACTTAATATTTTGCCTCTTTGGCCCTTGCTGCCTTCAGTTTTGTATTATTGCAAAATCCCCTCAGCTGGCTTCCTTGCATCTAGTCTTTTCTTCCAAGGTATTCTCTATTCTTCTGCCGAAGATCTGTCTCTTTCATGCAAATATGTTTGTGGTACTCCTCTACTTAAAACCTTCAGTGGTTTCCACTGTCTTCTAGACGAAGTCTGAATCCTCCACCCGAGGCGCTCTGAGGCCTGGCTCTGTGCACCCTCACAGAGGTACTTCTCTCTCTCTTGCTCCTTAGGCTGCAGCTTCACTGGATTATATATAGTTCCACTCATAGGCTATGCTTTCCCCTCATAACTCTGTGATGTTGTCCTGTCACTATTGTGAACTCAAAGCCAGAGGCAGGCTGAGAAATTAGCAAAACTGTCTCAAAATGATAAATGAAAAGGGAGCTAGGAGTGCAGTTCAAGAGTAGAGCACTTGCCTAGCATATGTGAGGTCCCAGATTTAAAACCCCACATTGGAGAACAAAAAAAATAAAAGAGGCTAGCTGGTTCTTCTCTCTTATCTAAGATAGGGGAAGACCACAAGTCAGTTTCTCCCTGGCTTCTGTCAGCCTCTGATAAAACAAGACAAAACAAAACAAAACAAAACACCATCAGTGAGAAGAGATTGTTTCACTCTGTACCTAATCAGATATAGTGAAGTGCATGCCCTTTTCTCACTTCTCGAAAGCTATGATTTATTCAAATCTGTAATTTGCCTCCTTCAAGTGAGCATTGTATAAAAAGGTTCTAATTTCCTAGCAGGAGTTTAGTTTGTGGGTGAGCTGTAGAAAGAGACGAATAGGAGTCTACCCATTTCATATTATCCAAACACTCTATAAAGATTAACTCATTAATCCTCACTGCCACCTTGGGAGGATTGTTATCCTTATTTTTCAGCTGTGGTATTGGGACAAAGTGCTGCACAGAGGGTCCTGGCCTAAGGCTATGCAGCTGGGTGATGGAGAAATCAGTCACTGGCTGGTGGGCTCCTAGGCAGCTTTTTTCTCTGAGGTGGGGATATGCCTCGGGCCTGCGTCAAGGTAGCTGCTGTGGCCTGAAGAGAGGGGCTCATAATCTGCTCAGAAAGCAAAAACCAAGCACAACACCCCAATTATCTGTGCCAGTCACTGAGACCATGTGAGAGCTCAGACTGTGGCTGGGTTGAAGTTGGTTCTCCAGTATTCTATGCCAGCTGTGAAATGAGAGTCAAATTAATAGCGCTAATGACATTGTAAGGGAATGCTTACTCAATTTGCATATAAAGTATATGGACTGTTATGAAGAATTGCAATAATTTTTGTGCTGTTTCTTTATATTTGTATAGTGCTTTCCAATTCTAAAAGTGCTCTCTTATGTATAGCCATTTCCCTGCAGTGGCTCTTCAAAGTAAATGGGTAAGGGTGTGCTGAATTGTGCCTCACACATCAAATTCATAAGCTGAAGTCCTAACTCTGAGGACTGGGACTGTACTTGGACATAGGGGCTTTAAAGAAGTGAAGAAACTGAGGCCTTTAGGGTGAGCCTGGCCTCAGTATGACTGGTTCATAAAACAAGGACATTAGATACACAGAGGAAGGGCCACAAAAGGACAAAAGAGAAGATGTCTATCAGCAAGTCAAGGAGGGAGGCCTCAGGAGAAGCCAAACCTGTCCCATTTTGACCTTGGACTTGGAAGAAGTAAATTTCTGTTGTGTAAGCCACCGACTTTGTGGTCTTTCATTATGGCAGTTCTGGCAAACTAATATAGTATAGCATTTTGGAATATCTTTAAACATTTTAACATACTCATTCCTTACTAGAAAACTTCCACATGAGTTAATTTTCACAGCCTCATTAACAACAACAACAACAACAACAACAACAACGACATCTTGTACTTACTGAGCCTTCACCATGGTGGCAGGCACTGCTGTAAATGTCTGACTTCATTTATCCCTCTTGAAACTGCTCCAAATAAGTAAGTGGGTGAGAAGAAACAGGTTCTTCTTATAGTAAAACTCCAAGTAGTGAAGGTAAAAGAATAAGAGAAATAGAAGACTTCCCTTGAGTAGATGCTCTAGTAATAATTGTTGCAGGCAAGTACCATTGACAAGCACAAAAATTTGTTAAAGTATGAGAAGTAGGCTATTTGTATAGTCTCAAAGTGTCTTCCTACAAAATGTTTATTAATACCAAAGGGGAAAATGGTAACTTTACAATGTAGAAACTCAGCATACAGCACCTTATCCAAGTAGTCAAGGTTAAACTCACCAATAAAAGATATATTAACATCATACACCCCAGATATGACATACTGTGAGGATACAACATCCCAACTTTGCTGTTCTCATCAAAAATGCATAACTTCAATATACTTTGGAGAAAACATGAAGGAGATTTTGAAAATAACTGACTTGGTCTTAATATAAGTACTACAGATTGAAGAAGGCATGATTGCTGAATGTAATATGGGCTTCGAGATTGAAAGCTGGACCAGAAAAAAGAGATAAGTGAAGAAACTGGTGAAAAGCAAACAGAATTTGTAGAAGTAGTTAATGGTTTTATATCAGTGTCAATTTCCACTTTCACAATTATACTACATTTATGTAAGAAAACTGGATTAAGTTTTCTCTAGTGATAACAGACACTGGATAATTTTTATACAGATACTGTATAATTTTTACAACTTTTCTATATGTCTAGAATTCTTTGAAAGTTGATTTGTTTTTGAGATGGTGTTTTGCTATGTAGGTCAAATTGGCCTCAAACTCACAATCTTCTTGCCTCAGTCTCCCAAGTACTGGGATTACAGGTGTGTACCACTATGCCTGGCTAAAAGTAGAATTATTATTATTATTTTTAAAAAGCCCTCTTGTTCAATGGGCATAGAGTTTCTGTTACACAGTATGAATATGTTCTAAAGATCTGCAGTTAAACACTATGCATTTAGAGTAGTCCCTCTTACCCATGGTGGATACAATCCAGGATCTCCAATGGATGTCTGAAACTGTAGATAGTACTGAATCCCATATATACTGTATTTTTTCCCCTTATGCCCTGCAGTGTTGCCACACAGTAACAAGATTATTCTGTCCTTCCATGTTTTATGTCCTGGTGCCTCCTTTACAAAACCATTCTTGTGTTTTGGGACCATTATTAAGTAAAACAAGGATTCTTTGAACATAAGCACTGCAATTCCTAACAGTAAGTGTAAAAATCAAGGTGGCTACTGAGTGACTAACTGGAAGGTAGGATATATAACATGGATACACTGGACAAACCCATGACTCATGTCCTGCATGGGATGGAGAGGGAAGGCATGAGATTTCATTATGCTACTTAGAATGCTGTGTAATTTAAAACTTATGACTTGTGGGGAGGGAATCAACAGGAGGGGGAAGGGGGATATGAGTTGGTAATGGAAGATGAACATGAGCACTGTACAATGACATGCATGCATAAAAATGTCATAATTAAATATTTTAGACACTAAAATTAGTAATTAAAATGATATAAGAACTTATGATTTATTTATTTCTAGAATTTTCCTTTTGATATTTTCAGACCATAGTTGACCATGGGTAATTGAAACTTAAAAAAGTGAAACCACAGATAAGGGAGGACTACTGTGGTTAATAAACTGTTTTAGGGGTAGAAAGGTATATCTTTCCTCACCTGTCATAAGTGTCGAAATGGACACTCCTATAACAAAAGACAGGTTAACAAGAGAAGCAGAACATTTACATGATATGAGTCTTTAGAAATAAAGATCCAAAGACCGGGGAAAATTGGTTTTATGCTTAGATTTGATGAAGAATGGGAAGCCATGTTGAAATGTGATTGGAATAAAGGGTATGGTCCCATGGTAACCAGACTGAGTGGCAAAATCCAATGAGGTCTATCCAGATTGTTCTTAGCCTTTCTGTTTAGCTTTCCTTTGTCCTGGTGTGGGGTACAACCCCTTTGGAATGAAAATCTTTAAGGAAGAAGGTTTTTAGATTTAATGATTTACTTTTGAAGAGAGAAGTTCTAGTTTCTACGACTTGCGTTGAAGAAGAGGATTTCTGATTTCTATGAATCATTTGGGAAAAAGAATGCCAGGCTGGGTGTGGTGGTGCATATCTGTAATCCCTGCCACTCAGGAGGCAGAAGCAAGAGGATCACAAGTTCTAGGCCAGAGACAACCTGAGAAACTTAGCGAGACCCTGACTCAAAACAAAAAGTAAAAAGTGGACTGAAGGCAGAGCACTTGCAAAGCATGCATGAAGTCTGGGTTCAACACCCTTGTACCAGAAAAGGAAAAAAAAAAAAAATTCAGATCAGAGACAAGAAGACAGAAGGTCAGAGAAACCTTTCTCTGGGGCCTTCCAATTTCCTTTAGATCAACGTACTCAGATTCAGTTATACTTTGAGGTATCAAGTTCTAAGTTTCAATAATGAATTTTACACTTAGAAATTTGTCAAGAGGGTAGATTCCATTTATCTTAAGTGCTTTTACAGGCTGGGATTTAGCTCAGTAGGTAGAGTGCTGCCTGCAGTCTCTGAGGTCCCAGGTTCGATTCCATGTACTACAAACCACAAAAATGGGAGAAGGATGTGGCAATTCATTCCTGAGGCAACCCCCAAACAATCAGCCATTGAAAACCCTATGAGGGTCGCTATGAATTGGACATGACTCAACAACAACAACAAGTGCTTTTACAGTAACAAACAAATCCCCCTCTGAATTGGGCAATATTATTGTTTTATTTTTGTCAGGTGAAATGACATGCTCAGAGTCACCTAGCTTCCTAATTATGGAGAAATAATACATACCCAGGTTCTCTGACTCTAGAGCTCATGCTGAACTCCTCCATCTATCCTTTTGGTACTTCTAGGAGACAATGGTGTTGTTAGCCTATGTTTAATTTTTTTTGTATGCATATATCAATAAATTATGTTTCTTTAGTGATAGTCTGTAAGACTTTTTCTAAACCATCCTGCCTCCCATTACTCCTCATTCGGTGGAGTTGGCATGAGTTTTGACTGGGAAGAAATAAAAGTGTGAAGAGTTCTAGATACTCCTGCACATGAACAAAGCAGTAGCAGACTTTTTTTTTTTCCTTCCCTTAAGAGTACTAAGAGAATTTATGAATTGCTGAGACATAATAATATGAGGCAGAAACATAAGAAACAAGAAAGCAGCAGGGGCGCTGTGTGACATAGGAGGTTAGAAGAGAGACCACACATTTCAGCTTGTTGTAACTGAGGAAGGAGAAGGTGACATTGCTCTCACTTCAAGAATGAGCGTTGGAAAAAAAAAATGCCAAGAGGAAGAACATTAGAACATGATAGACAGAAGGATAGATGTAGATAGAGGAATGAATGACTTGGGCAAGAGGGTTGGCTAAGTCAGTAAGATTGCAGTGTGGAAAGAGGGAGTCATTGTGTGTTTAAAAGAAGGGTATTTTAGCAGAGATTCCCAAACTCCAGTGCCTTCAGGGTCCATGCAAATGTTTGGCAGCCTCTAGAATACGACATTAAAGAGCGATAGGAGTGCTGGCAAACTGAAGAGGGACCATCCCATGGAGGATATTTTAGATGAAAACAAAACAAGAAAATCAGCACTGTATCAGGTGAATGCATGCCTGCTGACCCAATTCTCCCAAGAGGCTGCTGGTTTGAGCCTCCTTTTTGACATAAGCTAGAATAGTCTTGGCTGTTACAATAAAGGATACACGTAGTCAAGAAAATGAAGAATTATTTGGAGCTCTGTGCTAAGGCTCTGTAGCCAGGAGTGCAAGTTGTGTGCTATTCATTCATTGTTTCACTTTCTAAGAGCTTTAGCCTGCGGCTTTATTGTTTTTAGGTCACTACTGCCACCCAGCGGTCACTGGGGCCAGGCCTGGCCAAACATTATTAGAGTTGCTTTCTATGTATGGAATTTTCACCTTCCAAATCTTTGTTTTGTGACTTATGCAACAAATACTCCGATAAGCTACAGAACACTTTATATAGTATGGTTTTTAATTCCTCATCTTTTCATAAATGGTGAGAGTTGTTATCATTAGGTAATCAATACTGTGAGCATGAACTTGGGGCTTATTTAATTGTCTGGTCAATAAATTTTCTCTGCTACTGAGAGATGTCTGAAGTTATGGTCTCTCTTTGATGTAGCTGCAGAAGGTCAACAATCTGCAGCAAATTAAATATCTGAGAGGACATGGAGTTAAAAAGCACTGGAGAAATAATCAGGGGATTTAGATTTATTCATTAGTTTTTTGACTTTGAGCAAATCACTTGGCCTCTGTATGCGTCAGGTCTGGCTGTTCAGAAATATGAGGATGAAAAGGTTCAACATTTTTCCACTGGATTTTTTTTGGGTTCCTCAGTTCCTCTGAGGAACTTCATGGGGTTATAGATCATAAAGGGTCTTTGACTAGGTAGGGTTGGGGGGCTGAGGCTAGGCAATGGGTGGCAAGGAAGACCCAGATGGTCTGCTACAACCAAACCATCTCCAGTAGAAAAAATTAATTTAAAAAATTGACCCATGCATGTGATTCCAAATCGAAGAGATGCAAAGAGTATGAGTGAAAAGTCTTCTTAGTAATCTGTCTCTGATTCCCCACCTTAGAGGAAACCAACACCACAATCTCTTATCTTTGTGGAGATAGACCCCTAAATTGCTCCACCCCTTTCATTTAACAGAAAAAGCAATATATCATGCATACTGTTATATATTGCCTCTTAAAAAATCTATATATTGGAGTTGCATGTAAAATTTCTTTCACATTTCAGTATTCTGAGACTACATAGATATGTATGTATGTACATATATAGTTTGGCTATGTGCATGTGTTATATGTATATATAATTTGGCTAGATGGTCCATAAATCTCTTTTGTAAGGGCTTCTCATGAATCGTAAACCCATATTTTTGATCTGGTATAAAAGAAGTGCTGCATAGACTTGTAGCTTTGCAAAGACAAAAGCCATTTGAGCTTACTCTGGGCATGAAATCACTGAAAGACCAGGAGAAAGTGACCTTAGGAGAAGGCCTTGTTTAGCTGAAAGGCTTATTTGGCAGCTGTTACCTGCAACCCATAATCATGACCCACAGTTAGTAAAGCTTAGGGAGGCACCATAAAGAAACAGCTCATGCAGAGCTCTGGGGGTATCTGCAGCAGGAAGTGAATTCAAAGGACAGAGCAAGAAGGTTAGGAGCTGTCATTTGTTAAGCTTTAAGTGATGGGGGATGTCCTCATTCCAATAGATTTTCTATTTCTTTCCTTTAAAACATGATCGGATTTTCCTTAGACCCCATAACTCTCAACCCAGCTGTGAGTTTGAACCACTTAAGACCTTTAAAAATCCCACAGTCAGGGCTCCATCTGCAGGCATTCTGATTTAATTTGTCTAGGGATGGAACTCCAGGGCCTGGTATTTTTGGAAGGTTTCCTAGATGATTCTAAAGGCAGCAAAGTGACAACAGAGCTGTGGACTTGGGTGACTGGCTAATGTTGCAGTTGCTTCCTCCTCCAAGGAGAGGTTGTCTCTGGACACATGGCCAGATTCCTTCTTCTTTTAATTTAATTTAATTAATTAATTTTTTGGAGACAGGGTCTCACTATGGAGTCCTGGCTGGCCTAGAACTCATGCTCCTCCTGTTTCAGCCTGTTGAGAGCTATGATTACAAGTGTGTGCCCTCATTCATAGCTGGAAATCATTTTATTTTATTTTATTTTTTTTGTGGTGCTGGGAATTGAACCCAGGGCCCTGCACATATTAGGCAAGCACTGTGCCACAGAACGGCATGGCCAGCTCTTGTCATTCTTGACCTTTTTCCTTTAAACTATCAGACCCTTTCTGCCTTTCTGTTGCATTGTTGTTGTCTGTCCTGGCTTGTTGCCTTTTTGGTGTTCATCAGTCCCCTTCAGGTATTCTGTAAACTATCAACTCCCACTCTTTTCAGTCCATCTCAAACTTAGTACTGAAGATGGTACCTGAGTGCTGTGGTCCACAAGTTCTAGGTCAGTGGATCTCAGAGTAGAAGCATCAGCACCACCTGGGAAGTCCTTAGAAAATCAAATTGGTAGCACATCCCAGACCTATAGAACAAGAAAATTTGGGAATGAGGCTGGGCTGTCTGTTTTGACAAGCTGTCCTGGTCACTCTGGTGTACCTTTGAATTTGAGAGTTGCTGTTCTGAGGCTAATTCAGATCAGAAGACATTATGCTGGTAGCCTTGGATCATCAGGTGATGGCATTCAGACTTAATTGTGCCCTCAGACTTAAATGGACACTATCTTGAATCCTTATCCTACAACTTGGGTATCTACAGGCTGAGAAAGCTGCAGTCTTCTTGTAAAACTTCCACTGTTTCTACTCTAGCTTCGTGCTGGAAGATAAACTGGGCTCTTTTCTTTCCTTCTTTCTTTCCCAGTGCTGGAGGGTTGAACCCAGAGCTTCACACATGCTAGGCAAATGCTGTACCACTGGGCTGCACCCCAAGCCCATTTTTTATATTTTATTTTGAGACAAGGTCTCACTAAATTGTGCAGGCTGCCTCTGGCCTCACACTCACAATCCTCCTGTCTCAGCCTCCCCAGCCACTGGAGTTACAGGTGTGCATCACAGTGTGTGGCTAGGTTTCTTTCCTGATTTCTCTTTCATGTGTCTCAGCAATTCACTATGCTGGACTCTTCCCTGACTCAGTCCTCTGCCTCCTACCCTCATCCTCCTAACCTTGGGAGAGACCTCTCCAAATCCCCCAAGCCAGAAAGATATTTTCCCAAAGGCCCTTCCTGGAAGAGATTTTCTTTAAATTTAGTAATCTCAGTTGACTGACTGCCCGGTGTGACTAAGTCTCCTCCTCCTTTGTGGGTCTGTTGGTGATTCATTTCGTGGTCTGTACCCTGAGTTCTTACCTAATGGGTGCTGAATTTTCTTCTGTGGAGACATGGTAGCATCAGCTGTGATTATTGAGTAATGAGAACTGATTTGGTTTTAATTAGTCCTAGAACTTAAGCATCCTAGTGGATGTTGTCTTTTGAAGTCGTCATCTCAGGAAGCTATCTATTTATTCTGACAAAGCTGTTGTATTAAATCTGACTGGAAGTGCTCTTCTGGGTCTGCTGCAGTCCTGTGTCTGATGTTTGTATTCTTCCATGGTCTGGTTTCATCTTCCACCACTATCTCCCCAGTGCCCATCGCTCCAACCACAGAACTATTTGCTATAGCTTGAACTTACCCTGCTCTTTCACATCTCTATGACTTTGTTATTCTTACTCAGTTTGGAACATTCTTTATATGTCTCTTTTTGCTCATCAAAATTTGACTTACCCTCTAATGGCCAGCTACAATGCTATTCTTCCTATGAAGACTTTTCTTGTCACTCAAATCAAAATCATGGCGTGCTCTTTTCTCACATGTCATGGCATTTCACTTTTGCTGTCATTAAACATGGCTGGTTAAGTAAAAGCTACCATCAAAGTAAACTTCTTGACTGTAGGGACCACAGAAACCATCCATTCCCCTTGCAGTGCTCAACTTGCTGGCTTAGAGCTCAATAGCTCTCTATAAAGAGCCTCCATAAGGAACCACATGAGAAAATCAATCTATTTAGTTGCTGATAGAAAAATGGCATTATAGCCAGTTTGATCACATATCTTAATCATCAGAGCTAGAGCTGAAGGACTTGTAGCTATTTCATACAACCAACTACTTCAAAAGTAAAGATTCAATGAATTTTAGGAAGAAGAAAAAGATGTGTACCAGAACATTAGCAGTTGGGACTCAGTACAGGACATTCAATTAAAACTTTGCAGAGGGCAGCGTTCCTTTTTTTTTTTTTTCATTGTTGAATCCTTCCTATTGGCAGAAGTGTTCCCCCTGTGATATTGCTGCTCTGTTTTTTTTTTTTTTTTTTTTTTTTTTTTTTTTGCGGTACTGGGGTTTGAACCCAGGGCCTTGCTCTTGCATGCTCTGCAAGTGCTGGACCACTGAGCTGCACCCTCAGCCCAGTTTTTTTTTGTTTTTTTTGTTTTTTTGTAGTTTTTTGAGATAGTTTTTCGCTAAATTACGCAGACTGCCTCTGGTCTCGTACTTGCGATCCTCCTGCCTCCGCCTTCTGAGCCGCTGGGATTACAGGCGTGTGCCACCACGCCTGGCTGCACTGCTCTGTATTTTTTAAGGGCTTTGAAATTCTGAGGTAGAAAAATGCTACAAAGCCTAGTACCATCTCAGAAAACTGGAACAAATGGCTTCAAGTCAGTGAATTTTTGTGGTTGCAAATTCTTGATCACCATGAGGAGGAATTGTATTTGGTGAATCCAGTCATTGAAGTAGCTCTGGGAAAGCCCTAGGGTTGAATTTTATACTTAGGTTGGACTGGAGTACCCAATACCAACTTTGGGATTTTTCGCTGTGGTATTCGGTCCTCTATGCCTTTTTTTGTGGATCTTCTTTTACTAATGTTTCATGAGAGCATTTTCATTCCTGATTTCTCTTCCCAGAATCCAAGCTGGTCTTGAGTCATCCCTTAAGAGGTCTGATTTCCAGGCGCCTCCACCACACTGTGTATTTGTCTTTCTGCCATGCCAAAGAACCCCCTGATGAATGTGGTATCCCACATCATGACCCTCTAGTTCTCCCCAATTTGTGACTCAGTCTTTCCTGACTGGCAGACCTCTCCCTGTTTCCCCTGTGATATACCACAGAGAAAATTGTCCCTCCTTTATTGGAAAGTTTCTATCCCTCCCTGATGGCCCTAGACTTGTTTCAAAATCTTCTTCCAGAAACACTTCTCTAATAAATTCTGCCATGTTGACTCAATTCTTAATTTTATATTGAGAATTTATGCATTGTGTTTCATAGCTGTATTATACAATTTCTCTTTTATAATAGGTCTGGGGGCATTTTGTCTTATCAGATGTTTTAGACAGGTGCTCCATCACTGAGCTACATCCCCAGATCTTTATCAGATATTTTATATCAAGCAAATATATGGATTAAGATCAGATTCCTTCTGTCCCATGGAGCACTCAGGCATACACTCACCATTCATGCTGAGGTTACAAATCTTCAGGGATTCAAGGTAACTGAGAAGGAGAGACTACAGGCTGACTTTCTTTAAAAAGAAGAGACCCCATGCAGTGTGAGCTTCCCTTATATGTGGGAAGGGTAATTAGTGGTAGATTTTTCTGAGAATGTCATGGACCTGTGTCACACTTGCTCTCAGCATCCGGGAGATAACAGGACCACTGATGGGGATGTGTAGAAGCCAGGGTGGTGAACACTATGAATAGTGGCCTTGGGACCCACAGCAGAAAATCTCAGCCATGCTTGGTTCAGAAAGTGTACAGCAGATTTAATTTGGAGGCAGGAAACAAAAAGTAAAACACAAAACAAAACAACACGGCATTTCTTGTATCTGAGTGTAGCGAAATAAATCATGCTTACTACACATATACTGCTTGAGGATGAAACTACCTTTTCCCACCTGGGCCATAGTAATCTGCTTATAAACTGAAGGACTGGCTGACTGGCTTGTATCTACTTGTGGGAATAGCACTCCAGTATCTGTATAAATCACTATCAGGGCAGATTGGTGATTAGATGATAGATAGTAGGAAAAGATGAGAAGAATGCACTTTGCTAAGTACAAGTTTTTTCAGCCCATAACCACAAACCACAAACTACTGTTGAATTTGCACGATATTTGATGCCTTCTAAATTAATAAATTCAGAATACTCACAGTTTTCAGTATTCTGTAAATCAGGCATTCATTGACAAATATTTATTGAGCATCTATAAGTTGCACAAATTGGAAAACTTTGGTTTTCCAAAGGAGCTTTCATTCTACCAGAGGAAGAGTGATAAAAAGCAAAAACCAAAACAAAACCTCAAAACAAGAATAACAACAACAGCAATGAAACCCCACATTCCCAAAAGAGAGCAAAGAAGTAAACTATATGGCATGATATAAACTACTCCACAGGGCAGATGAGGGGAAGGGGAATCCTGGGGGGATTTTACATGGGGTGATTTGTGAAGCATCATTGGGAAGATTGCACATGAGCACAGACTTGAAAACATGGGGGAGTTAGCCTGGGGTGAGAGCACTCCAGAGTGAGGGAAAAGCCAGTGCAAAGGCTGGAGATAAGGCCATGAGTCATATGCTCCAGAAATTTCCAAGAGGCCACAGTGGCTGACCCAGAATGAGTGAGAGTAAGTGATGAGGCAGGAGGTACGAAAAACCAGGTTGCTTCAGGTCTTGTAGGCTGTTGTAAGGACTTTGTTTTTTTCTCCTGAGAGACAGGGGTGCCTACTGGAGAGTTTTGAACTGACAGATGACAGGATCTAATCAATTTTTAAAAGGACAATTCTGGCTGCTCAGTTGAGAGTAGTGGAGTGGTAGTGGCGTAGGGCTGGGGGTGGGGATCAAGGGTTACGTGGAAGCCCAATGGGTGCCTCCTGCTC
Source organism: Pedetes capensis (assembly GCA_007922755.1). NCBI lineage: Eukaryota > Metazoa > Chordata > Mammalia > Rodentia > Pedetidae > Pedetes > Pedetes capensis. Next base: position 4,439 of record VMDO01023529.1, on the reverse strand, counting down.
TCAGTCTAGGCTGAAGAGGATGGTGTCTTGCACCATGGCCATAGTGGTGTGATTGTAAGAAGTTGCAGTTTTTTGGATTTATTTTATGGTAGAGTCAATGGGATTTCACCAGACCAAATGCAGAGAGTGAGTGAGATAAGTAGAAGAATCAGAAGGAATCCTTTTTCTTCTTTGAGACAATTTCTCACTGCTTGGAATTCCTGGGCTCCATGATGCCTCTGCCTCAGGCTCCTGAGTATTTAGGAATATAAGCGCATACCACTGCACCTGGTCTAGGATGAATCCAGTTGTAGGGACTGAACAAGTGGAAGGATAGAATTGCCTTTCCCCGAGAAGGAGAGCCTGTAGAAAGAGTAGTTTGCTGCAGGCAGGTGGGCATGGGTGGCCTGAATTTGCAGGGGTTCAGATATGGACTTATGATGTTGCCAATGTTTTGTTCACAGAACTGTGTGCATTTGCTTTTCTGATATTCACATATACTTGGTGAAAATCCATGAAATCCTAAGGGCTTTCCACTTTCTGAGCCCTTTCCGTGGCCTCTGAAAGGTCCCCTCTGGGAGAATGGATTGGGAATAGGCACCCCTGCCCACCTGCCTGCAGCAAACTACTGCATGCTGTGAAGCACTTATTAGGTACTTGGTGCATGCAAGACACAGAATAAAGATACAGACATGAATGAGATTTCCCCTCTCTGCCCTGAAGAAAACCGCAGTTTTTGTGTATAGAAAGATATACATGCTTGGTGTGGCGGAGCATACCTATAACCCCAGCATTTGAGAGGCTGAGGTAGAAGAGCCATGGGGCCCTGTGGACCATCACCTGTGAGAATCCTAAGGACAAGAACTCTGGTAAGTGGGACCAGCTCTCATTAAGTTTTCCAAAGAAAAAAAGTAGGATTCATAAGTGTAAGAATTATATGAAATACATCTGATTGTTTTAGTACATTCATCTACAGGTACTTATGTGATACCATAATTGAAGCCCCTGTCATGTGCATCTTGATGTGTCTTGGGGTTCTCATGCTTCAGAATTAGATTTGTCTGTCCCTCTTTCTCCTGGATTCCACATTTCTACATTTCTTCCCTTCCTTCATTTTCTTCATTTTTTTCTTGATTTGCTCATTCAGTTAATTTTCCCCTTGAATTTGACTACTTTTCCCAACTTCAGCTCTAGCTCTGCCCTGCTGCTGTCAGCTATAAGTAGTCCTCTTTAGGGTTTAACTAGAAGTGGGTGCTTAAATACTTCTGAAGAATGAAGCTAGCCACAAAAATTTGCAAAATGAACATGTGAATTTGTCTTCTCTCAGGTATTCCCTGGGTGAGATGAAGTTAGCCATGGCAGAGCTAAAGTCAAACACAACTGCACAGGCTAAGCCTCGATGATCATGATGCCTACTGCTCACAAACCTTCAGAGACTCCCTGTTGGCCCTTGTATGGGCACGTACAGATAAGTTGCCTGCCTTTCTCTTTTCCTCCCTCCCTCCCTTCCTTCCTTCCTACTTTCCTTCCTTCCTTCCTTCCTTCTTTCCAGGGTCTTGCTATTTATCACAGGCTGGCCTGGAACTCGTTATGTAGCTCAGGCTGAACTTGAGCTCATGATTCTTCTACCTCAGCCTCTCAAATGCTGGGATTATAGGTATGCTCTGCCATGCCAAGCACAAATGTCTTTCTATACACAGAAACTGCGGTTTTCTTCAGGGTATAGAGGGGAAATCTCATTCATGTCTGTATCTTTATTCTGTGTCTTGCATGCACCAAGTACATAATAAGTGCTTCAGAGCATAATGTGAAAAAAAGTGGGATGAATTGTTCACATCAGGTATCACATGGCTTAAAGCTATAGTCTTAGAAGATGGTCTCAGCTTTTCAGTTGCATCTTCCAGAAAAGAAAACATTATTTTATCTTATGAAGTTTTAGGCAGTTGATGATACTCATCTAGGGAGACATAATTACGTTTCAGGAAGCAGAAAAGGAAGATAAGACACATTTCACTTCATGAGTCTGGATGGCTGGGCCTGATGTTACAGGCTTCTGATGTCAAGACCAACCTCACTCAAAGTACTCTTTTGAATAACATCCTTTTACTTCCATTTCTTATCCACTGAAAAGTATCTTCCCATGTTGTCGTCTCTCCACACCAATGCCTGGAACTTATGTTCTGAGTTTATAAAAGAATCTTCTCTTCAGATTCATCAAAACTGGTTATCAAGTGTCATCTCATAGCATCAAAAGGTATTTATACTATTTTTGGTTGCTTTCTAATCTCTGAGTGGTAAGCTTTTACCTTCATATTTAAAAAAGAATGGAAATACAGCTGGCTCATTGTACCCAGGTGGTCTACATCCATGGATTCAACCAGTTATGGATCAGAAAACATTGTATCTGTATTGAACATGTATAGACTGGTTTTTCTTGTCATTATTCCCTAAATGATATAGTACCATAACAACAACAGAGATGATTTAAAGTATATGTGAAGATGTTTTTGTTGTTAGGGGCCATCGAGTTGGTGTCTGACTCATAGTGACCCTAAGTACAAGAGGAGAAATGCTATTGTTAGTGCTTCTCTGCTATTCATAGGGTTTTAAATGGCAGATTGTTTTTTGGGGAGTGGGTTTCTGGGTCATTCTCCCAAGCCTACAGCACCTGGTGTTCCCAATCAGTCTCCAATCCAAGTACTAACCAGGCCTGACCTTGTTTAGCCTCCGAGATCTGATGCCATAGTGGTACAGCTGCAAGAACGGGAAGATGTACGTGGGTTGTATGCAAATACTAATCCATTTTACATGTGATACTTGAGCATACACAGATTTGGTATCCATGGAGGATCCTGGTACAAATCCTCTATGGACTCTGAGTGACAGCTATAATTCAGTGAGCCTATAAATAAAAAGGCTGCAGCCGTACCACCGTAGGGTCTCAACCTGTCAGATCTCAGAAGCTAAGCAGAATCGGGCCTGGTTAGTACTTGGCTGGGAGACCACTTGGGAACACCAGGTACTGTAGACTTGGGAGAAAGACCCAACAACCCACTCCCAGAAAAACAATTGGCCATTGAAAACTCTATGAATAGCAGAGAAGCACTGACAATACTGTTTCATCTGTTGTACATAGGGTTGCTGAGTCAGATACCAACTTGATGGCACCTAACAACAATAAAATAAATACAAAATAGAATTAAAAAGTGAAGGAGTTGTAGGCTTCCTAACCCAGTATCCCTCCCCAATATGAGACCAGATTTGTTTAGCATCACAGTTTCCTGCTCATCAGAGATCTGCCATTTCCCTGGTCACATCTTAGAATTCTTGACTCCTGATAGCTTTGCAAGAGTGTGAGAATACAAAACAGAGATCTTTGAGAATTGTTTCAAGGTGTTTTTGGACAAAGGTGAAGTACACTGAAAGAATGAACAGGGTTGATGACTGGGGTGGGAGGAGGATCCTGAATTAAGGTTGAGGTACCTCTAGGACTTATTTCTTCATATGACTAGAAAGAGGAATCATTCATTCATTCAACAAACATTTATTGAGCTCTCAGCATTGCCAGAGACTATTCTTGATATTAGAAATACATTGGGGAACAAAACAGGGAAAAGAAACAAACAAGAAAATTCTGCCCTCATGGAACTTAACATTCCAGAGGGGGAAGTTCCTCCTGTTATCCCTTTTTTTCCCTTGTGAGTAAAAGATAAACTGTTCAGACAAACTTGAGAAAGGAAGAGAAGATTTATTCTAATCTCTGGTTTTGTCATCCTTTCCTTTCTATCCCAAGGCCCCATGAATTTCTGAGGAAACTGTTCTATACATAAAGAGCTGAGAAAGTAATTCTGACTATTTATAATTTCCTAAAAGGGTGCCCAGTCAGTACTAGCTTCATTTATTTCTTTTTGGTGGTGTTGGGGATCAAACCCAGGGCCCTGTGCAAGCTTGGCAAGTGCTCTACCCCTGAGCTACCTCCCCTGACCAGTATTGGCTTGCTCAGAGGGAAAAGCACAAATCATTGTTACTTGCCAGAGTTGGAATCTTTCCCCTACTTCTGCAGAGGATAGGGTTCCGTTGTTCTGTCAGGCAGGTCAGTGCAACATCAGGGGCTCCTTCTTGATTTCTTTCTTTTCACTTCCAAATCTAATCATTGGTCAAGATCTGTGGACTCTACATTCCATGGCTTTCTTACTCTCCCATCCTACCCCCAGCAATAGCCTAATTTTTCACTTATACTGTTGTGAAAGTCTCCGATCTCCCTTCTCCTAACCTGGGCCTTCACAGCATTGTTGGATTTACCATCCATGAACCAGCTGTGCTTGGGCCGCTTTCTTGCCTTTCAACAACTTCATTGCTTTCCCACTTTATATACTTTGGTGCTTTCCTAGCTCTCCCCTAAATATCTTTAAAATTTTTATGTTCAATTCTCAATGCTTTTTTTTTTTTTTTTTTTTCTT
>VMDO01023528.1:0-31457 GCA_007922755.1 Pedetes capensis | reverse complement strand
ATATACACAATGGAATACTACTCAGCAATCAAGAAAAATGAAATAAGATCATTCACAGCAAAATGGATGGAATTAGAGAAAATTATTTTAAGTGAACGAACACAAGCTCAGAAAGAGAAACACCACATGTTCTCACTCATATGTGGGAGCTGATTCAATATTATAAGAAGGAAAAATCCTATTCAAAGTTCGGATCAAAATAAAAGGGGGACAAAAAGAGATAAAAATGGTGTCAATTTAAATGGTCTAGAAAATGCATATAATTGTTCTAATAAGATAAAAACAAAGACCAGTACAGGAAAAGTTTCTATCTTAAACAGAATTGGAATCCAAGGACATATAGAAAAATATTAGCAAGTAAAAGTTAGAGAAGACTTAGATGGGGAGGGGGGGAAAGGGAAGCATAGGGGAGGGTAAGGGGTAACCTATATGAATGATGTTCATCAAAATGCATATATGGAAATGTCACAATGAAAAGCATGTCAGAATGAATCACATTAAGGTGTACATAAAAAATGTTCAATACATTAAAAATGTTCAATAAAGAAAAAGAAAAAAAAAAAGAAAAGAAAAGTTTGTAGAGAATAACACAACTTAAGCCACTCAACTATGTGAGTCAACTTGTATCCAGAGGAGTGTCGAATACTGCAATACTCCCTCATGTCTTAAACAAACCTTGGTTTTTCCAAATCAGTCTTTACCTGTTTTCACTTATAGTTTTAGCTTAAGTTTAATTTCTGGTTGAATCTATACTAGAATTTTGTGAGACAGTGTTCAGAGAATATTTTTGAAATAAATAAGTTGAAAGATTCAGAAAAAAACATAAAAGAATTAGAAGACAGCTCTCATATTAGGAGAACAGTTTGAGAAAAGCAAAGAAGTCCCATGGAGGAAACAGGTGGATTTCTTGGATAAGAAGTGTATTAGGTAAAGTATTAGGAGGTATTCAACAGAAACTCATAACTTTGCTTAATTTATTAGGAACCACTTTATATTTAATTTTGAGAAAGGCTTATAAAAATTTGTAACATGGTATAGAAAATCATCCATAAAATGCTATGATACTGCAATTATATCTAAAGAAGAGATGGCAAGAAATAACTTATTTTGTCAATTTATGTGGCATTAATAAAGAAAAAGTATCAGAAAAGTTAAAAAAAACAAAAAAATTAATAAAATCTCACCAAATCTGCATGAAAATACTTGTCACATAAGTTAAATATTTTTTTCTGTGTAGTAATTTTTGCAGTGTTGACAACATTCAAAAATGCAATCCGTACCTATTATAGGAAGCTTATTTTAGCATTTTACCTGTCAGAAAAACTGATCTATATATTTATATGATTTTTTATAAACACAATGTGGTCCAATATTTAACAAGTATGTGAAAATAAAGTCTTCATGACATTAGGATTTTATCCCTTGATTAGTTCAAATGATTTCATCAACTAGAGACATGGAAGACAGGTTGCTACTTTAGATGGACTATGGACTGGACACTGATATGTTCAAAGTTACACAGCAAAGTACTTCATTGTGAAAATTAAATTTAAAAAGACTTGAGGAACACATATGTTAGAGTTTCAAAGAACTGAAACTATTATTTTTCAGGCTAGGCACTGAAACATTTTTTCTACAAAAACTTGCCACATTGTCTCTTCAGAGTATAATATTCCATCATGAAACTGGAATGTGTATGACAGCAACTAATCACCTCCATACCCTTGAGAAAGACTGTGCACAGGTTATTTATTTATTGTAAAGATAAAGTCTTTCTATGTTGTCCAGACTGACCTCAAACTGGTTCCATGTGATTCCCATGCCTTAGCCTTCTGGGACTACAGGCACACATCGCTGTACTGAGATTTCATTTTATTTTTTTCTTTATCTTGGTTGTCACTCTTTTACTCTTCTGTTTCCCTTTCCTATCCTATTTGGGTCATTACATTCTATTATACATATTGTAAAAAAATTTTTTCAGGTGCTAGGGATTGACCCCAGGGCCTTCAGCCTGCTTGGCAAGCATTCTATCAGTGAGCTACATTCTTAGCCTCCCTATTATAGTTTTGGCATTATTCCTTTGTATGTTTTATAGTGGTTTCTATCATAAATACATACTTAACTTCAGTGGCTGCTATCATAAATACACGGCTGGGATTTAGCTCAGTTGGTAGAGCGCTGCACTGCAGTCTCTGAGGTCCCGAGTTCCATACCCAGCACTGCAAAAATGGGAGAAGCACTTAGCTATCCACTCCCAAGGCAATCCTGAAGCAGTCAGCCATTGAAAACCCTCTGAGGGCCGCTATGAGTCGGATACCGACTCGACAGCACCTAACAACAACAACATAAATACATACTCAACTATTCACAGTCTATTAAGAATTAATATTTTACCACTTTGACTGGAATATGGAACCATTTTAATCATATAGATTTCTTTATCTTCCCTTTATTCTATAGATGTCCTATTTATTACATCTGCCTACATTGAAAATCCTATAAGACAATATATATCTTTTACCTTCAACTATAAAATGATCCTAAAGGAAAACAAAGTCTATTATAATTCAGATACTTACTATTTTCATTGCTATTTATTCATTTATGATGTTTTGAATTTTGTTTTTCTTAGAATTATGTCTGTTCTGTTTGAAAAGTTTCTTTCAAACTAGGCACCATGATACATGCCTGTAATCTCACCAGCCCAGAGGCTGAGGCAGGAGGATCAAGAGTTTGAGGCCAGAGACAGTTTGCACAATTTAGTGAGACTCTGTCTCAAAATAAAAAATGGAAAGTGGGCTGAGGTGCAGCTCAGTGAAAACGTACTTGCTTATCATGTCTCAGGGTCTGGGTACTAGGGTACTGATATATATATATATAGATATATATATATATGCACACACATACACACACATATATACATATATAGATATATTCACCTACATATACATATACATACACTCACACTGATATCAGTATACGTACATATATTTCAGCAAATTTTACACTTAATATTTAATTTTACTTCATTATTATTATTTTTTGCAGTAAACGAGGGCTGAACCCAGGGCCTTACATATACTTTTGTAAGTGCTCTACCACTGAGCTACATGCCTGCCCCTTTTTTATTGTTTATCTGGAAAGGAGGTCTTGTTAAGTTTTATAGGCTGTCTCTGGCCTCCACCCTGTGATCCTCCTGCCTCCGACTTCCGATTTGCTGGGATTCCAGGTGTGAGCCACCATGCCCAGCCTTCATCAAATTTGTAATAGCAGATCTGCTGGCATTGATTTCTTTTAGTTTTTTTTTTCTTTTTTCATCTGAGATTGTCTTTATTTCCTTTTTATCACTGAAAGATATTTTTGCTGGATGTGGAAATCTGAACTGAAAATTCTTCTGCTTCTACTCTTTAAAAATACTATGTCACATCCTGCTGACTTCAATGGCTTCTGATAATAAATCCATTTTCATTCAACTTTTTCTGCTCCTGTAGGTCATGTGTCTTTCATTTGTGTGTGTGACCATTTTTAAGAATTTTTCTTTTTATATAGTTTTCAGCAATGTGATTATGATATATATGAGTGTGGATTTCTTAACATTGATTGTAAAGGGTTCACTCAGCTTCTTAATTTATGTTCTTACCAAATTTAGGAAGTTTTCAGCTGTTATTTATTCAAATATTTTTTATTTCTCTACTGTCTTTACTCTCCTTCTGAGATTCCAACATCATAGTCATATTTTTTTTTGTTGTTGTTTCACATTTCCTTTAGACTCTGTTTAACATTTTTAAAATGTTTTATCTGTTTTTAAAATTGGATAATTTAATTTAAAATTTTATTAGTATATATTAATTGTACAAAACAATAGATTTCATTATAACATTTTCATACATGTATACAGTGTATTTCAATTCTATTCACCTCCATATCACTCGCTCTTGCCCCCCTCATCCTTCCAATTAGGCCCTCTTCCAAAAGCCCTTCTTATACTTTCACTTCATTTACCTCAGACATGATAATCAAGTGCATTGGTTGTTAAATCTGGAGTGTACATGTGAGAGAAAACATGAAAAATTTGATTTTCTAAGTCTAGCTTATTTTTCTCAGGATGATCTCCAATTCCAAACATTTTCCCACAAATGACACAATTTCATTCTTCTCTGTGGGTAAATAAGATTTCATTGTGTATGCACACCACGTCTTCTATATCCATTCATTCTCTGATGCACACCTACACTGATTCTATAACTTGGATATTGCGATAATGCAGCAATGAACATGGGTGTGCAGTTATCTATATTGGATGCTGACATTGATTTTTTCAGGTTTAATCCCAGGAGGGGTATAACTGGATCATATTGAATTTTGCTTACTGCATTTTTCAGTTCTAAAATTTCCATTTTTGTATCTTGCATTTTTTGTTGATAGGTTGAATTGGTTGTTTAAACATTTTTAAAATAGCTGTTTTAAAGTGGGGGTGGTGATGCACACTTGTAATCTCAGTGATACAGGAGGCTGATGCAGGAAGATAGCAAGTACGAGGCCAGGTGCAGCCTGTGTAATTTAGCAAGACCCTGCCTCCAGATAAAAAATAAGGAATAGGCTAGTACAGCACTTGAAAAGTATGTGTGAGCCCCTGGGTTCAAGCCCTAAGGACTTCAACCCCTAAGGACTATCTTAAAGCCTTTGTTACCATGGTAATGTTGTATATCAATTGTCTTTTATCATGAATTTTAGATTATTTAGTTGTTTGTAGTACAAGTAATTTCATATGCTGTACATTTTGAATATTTGAGACTCTGTTTCTTATTTAAATCTCATGAGTTATGCTTAGCAGAAAGTTGGTTTATTTTGGCTTAGCAGAAAATTGACCTGCTTTGGCGCAGGCTACATGTATTAACCTATTTTCTGTGAGCTGTGTTTCCAAGATTTGTTGAAGTTTCAACATTTTTGCAATATTAATGTAGATTTTTTTCATGTGTGCATCTCACTAGCTATTCTATGTGGGACCCAAAGTAAATACATATAGTAACTCAGTTGACTAATCTCTGTGTGCTACTGATAATGAATCCAGGTATGTACAAGTTGGGAGTCATTCCAAGAATTAAAAATATGCTTTGTAGGGTTGTCTTTTTGAGTTCTTCTTTATCATTTTCTTGGTATTTTCTGGTTCCTAGGGGCTCACATTTTTGGTTCATTGGCTAGAAACTGTCTATGTCTGTTACTGTGACACGCCTAGGGCCATATGGTGAAAGGACAGGGAGAGGAAAAAATGGAACAGGGTTGTTCCCATCACCTTGCAGATACAGTGCTAACAATGAGGGAAAGCTTTCCCTCTCTATTGTTCTGGATCCTTATGGATCCTGTCCCTGGTCACTATTGTTGCTGGTACTACTATTAAGGAGTTGCCTGAGAGATAAAGCATGAGAAAAAATGGAAAAATCGAAAGGAAAATACCACTTGGGAGATTTTCTGTATTTTCTCTGAGCGTTTGCCATTTCTTTTCCCACTCCCTGAGCTGGGTTTCTCCTGCAGGTTTATGTCGCCCACTCTGCCCCTCTGGGGCACTGTGGCTGCACAGAGTTTAGGACAGGTGATACTAAACAGAAAAAATATGAATTCACCACTGTTTGATACTTAGAATTCTGGTGTCTTTTCTCTGTCTATTGCTACTTACTTCTCAGGACGTTCAGCGCAGCAGTCTGTCCAGGTGTATCATTGTGCTCAGTGAGTGTTTACTTCATCTTACCCAGAATCAGAAGCAGCCTCTGGCTAATAAAGCAGAAAAATTTCTTGAACAGTTAATTGGGTAAATTACAGAATTGTTGAGAGTGTTGAAGAACCGGGATACAGGCTACACATTACCAACAATTCTATGAACTGTGTTGCAGATCCTGCAACAGCTACCATAAGCATAAGAGGGGGCACCTACCAGGAACTCAGATTTTCCATGACAGCCACTGCTGTGAGCAAGGATTCTATTTCCAAAACCAGGACTCAAACAAGTATTCATTTTAACTTCACATGCCTCCTTGATAAAGGCATTCTCTTCTATATCAGAGTTTCTCATGTTATTGTTATTGTTAGGTGCTGTCGAGATGGGTCTGACTCATAGTAACCCTATGTACAACAGAATGAAACACTGCCTGACACTGTGTCATGCACACCATCTTTTTATGCTTGAGCCCACTGGTGCAGCCACTATGCTTCTCATTTTGAGTCTTGAGAGTTTCTCACAGGTGAGTATAATTTGTGTAACTCAAGCACATGTCTGTATTTTTTAACACTGATAGGCCATGTAAGTGCAACCTATGGGTTTTACCTCATTGAGGGAATCCTTCAAGCACAGTAGGGTGTTCAAAAGATGCTGGGCAGCCAGGAAATATAATGAATGTCTATTGTACTTCAAGTGCATTATATAAGACAGGAGAAATAATACTTTTTTATTTACTAATAATGCACAATCAATTACGCTGGTAAAAACAGTAATATGCTTTATATACTTAGACAATTCAGTGAAATTAACTGGCATTTAAAGTGCTTTTGGTGGCACTGAACATTAGCATATAAAGAAAACACACACATTGGTTCCTCTACTTGCATTTGGAATTCATAATGCCACATTTGCTTTCTTCTTTATTATGATTCTATGTTATCAACAAGCAACCACCATCACCAACAAAATATAGATTGCATTATTGCCTACATGAAACATTCTTGTCTTAATGTGTAGGGCTGAAGAACAGACTCTGAAGACTATTTTGTACTCTTTCCTGTCACTTACTAGCTAAATAATTGTGGATATGTTTCTTATCTTCATTGCATCCAGGCACCTTACCTTTGAAATGATAGTAGTATCACTTCCAAATTTATGAAATTACTGAAAGGATTTAATGAACTAAATGCAAAGACTGGTATGTAGTAAATGCTTGTGCTGTATGAATTACTTTTCCTGGGGAGATGTAAAAGAGGCATCCATTCACCCAAGACACAAAGAGAGTGCAGCAAACTAGAGAAAGGATGTCTCTTTAAACTTGAGGAACCAATGAGTTTATTGGGGTAGCTGTGAACAGCTACTCCACCAGGAAGAATCTCCCCAAAGTCCCACCAAGGGGTTCTCCCTGAAGAGTTCCCTCGCTGTCAATTGGTCACCTCTTGTATGGTGGTACGAGGAAGTTTAGGAGGGAGGGATCTCATGAGAATCTGCCCACAAGGGCTCTCAAGGGAGTCTCCTGACCTTTGCCCTCTCTCTAAAAGGGGATGCTAACAGGATCTCTACCATTATAAGCCCAATCATCACCTGTACAGTTGAATTCCTGCAACATCTGCAGGCCAAGGTCTTCTGGAGACCAACACAGCTGTGTATTGCCAATAATATTCACATCTAGCCCAGAGGATACTGTCACACTGCTTTCCACCCCTTCCTCTGGCTCTTAAATTCTTTCTGCCCCCTCTTCTGCAATGTGTCCTGGCCTTAGAAGGCATAGAATTTATCTTCCACTTCAGGGTGAGCATTGGACCACCACACACAGCAACAGCACAGGCCACAGCAACATTCACTCATTCCAAGAACAATATACACTTCAGTGAAAGTGCTCAGGCCCAATTTGGAGGAAGTGATTCAAACCCTAGGAAACTGTTACACTACAGCTGGGTAAATTTTAGTTATGCTTAGTATTATTAGCATTTTAAATATGTTGATAAAATATATTCATTTTATCTTTCAAGTTAATAAACATATCTTCAATGTTAGGGAATAGGAAATTATCTGTTTACAACTAGTGAATACTTTGTGGTTCACACTGCAACTACTCTTGATAAATGATTAGTATATTAAAAGATTTCTAAATTTAAATGGGGGTGGGATTTAGCTCAGTTGGTAGAGCGCTGCTCCACATTTTCTAAGGACCCAGGTTCAATCTCCTGCACTGTGAAAATGGGAGAAGGACATGGCAGTCTACTCCCGAGGCAATCCTCTAGCAATCAGGCATTGAAAATCCCTGAGGGTCGCTATGAGTCAGACAAGACTTGAAGACACTTAACAACAACAACAACATTTAAATCATTTCCATTCTCGGTGTCTGCAGTGGTCTTAACAGATAATTAGAATCTGGAATATCTCTTGTGGAAGCCCACTTAGCTTGTCTTCAAACACAAGGCACAGCGCTCTTCAAAGTTAAGAAGGCAGAGCAAAGGTCAATGGGCACTCAGCTCGTGACTTTTATAACCTAGACTATTTAAGGACACAATGTACACAAGTCCAAACTTTTGAAAAAAAAATTCTGAAAAGAAATTGTGAATATTTCTTGGCTTTCGTGTAAAATGGTGTAAAAGAGACTCAACTGCAATGTGTTTTGGTATTCTCCTCCTGTGTCTGTTTAAGGGGTGTTCCATGCAGTTTTGGCAGATGATATTTCTGAGAAATTTGAAATGTTTAGCTTGTGCTGCTTTATAAACTGGCAGCTACCCATGCTGCCAGTTTATAAAAAAGGAACAAAAGTAGGATTCCTTTCGTTTTGATATAAATCAAATATTTAAGATGGTAGCTTGGAGAAAATAATTTGATTTTTATTGCTTTGGAAAGAATATCTGTGTGAGTCCTTCATGCTCCATTAGTTTGAAAATATTAAAGTAAAATGAAGGAGACCTGCTATGAATCTATGATAATTTGTAGCCTAGTCACTCACAGTAAAAAAAAATAAAATCTCTAATCTTTACAAGATTTTAACATGTAATATTAGGTGTAATAACATATTTTTTCCACATGGCAGTTAAGTGAGAAAAGAGAATATAATTACATCTGCTTAAGGTCCTACAAGAAATACTTACCCTGACTTTAACTCAGGCACTTTTACAAAGTACAATAACTGATTTCTGATACTTTGAGTGTATAAAAATGTGGTTTTCCATACAAAGGGTTAATTGATTATTGACTATCCTGTGGATTAATTCTTGAAACAATATCCTATTTCTGGCTTATTGCACAGTTTGGTTAATGCTGTTTTTAGGTTCTATTTGTAAAATTATTTGCATGGCTAGATCATGTTAGTTCCATTACTTTTTAGAGTACAATTGGGACTTTAGTGTCCACACTTGATTCAGAACCAAAAAAGAGGGTTTATAAAAGTGCATTCCTGCAGGGGAAAAACTTGTGAGCTGAAAAGTTATGAGTACAGAAATTCCTTTCCTCTGCCTCTTTCTGTTACTTCATTCTCAGAAGCTTATGTTCTAGTCAAGGGAGCTATAGTTTCTCATATAGTTATTGTGAGGCAATATGTGACCCTCCCTGTATGTTTCAGTGGTATGACTAATAATTTACCAATTTTCCAAACTTCACAGAAGGCATATTGTATTGTTTTGTCTTTATAATGAAGTATAACTTACAACTCAGAAAAAATAATGTTTCAGTAAAACGTTCCATCTATTTATCTTGAAAAATTCTAGAATAGGCTACATGGAGGATTTTTAACAATGATTTGAATAACTTCCTCCTGTAACTAGTTCAGTTAGCATGAAAGTCTTTTACACCTCAGCTGAGATTTGAGAGAGATGACTTTGCAGTAATGTTTTAATTCAAGTTAAAAGCCCAAGAGAAAGTTCCAAAAATAATAAAAGGAAAGGTTGGGGCTGGCCTTGGATGAGAAAGCGAATTCTACAGCTGCAAATTTGTGCAGTGGGGGAAGGGGGCAGATAATGTGCTGGTGAAATTATCAAGAGAGGGGCACAACTTGGTTCATCATTGGAAGCTCCTCCTGTATTATATTCCCCAGTCATTTATAATCCTGCTAACATGTTCCTGCCCAAAATATAAAGGAACGGGCTAATTAAGAAAATGTGTGTACTTAGATTATCTAGTGGCTGTTGTGATAAATGAAAACTTATCAATAATTCAAGCAGGGAGAATATCCTTACTTTACAGTCACACCACTTTTTGGAATAAAATTATATTACCTAACTTGATCACACAATATATTCTTCAAATTCTTCTTAAAAAGATATTTTTCCACTTTAGAAAATTTACCAACAACAAAATAATTGCTCTCAAGACAAACTCAAAATTTTATTGTATTGTTGAGATACAGGTCTATCCTCCTCACATAAACATTTACAAATGTGTAGCAGGCAATTTCTATTAAAGTTCCAATGTTTTCCATCTCCTTGTATTTACACTCTTGTATAAACCCCTCCCATATGTATGGTTTAAATCTATGGACTCACTTTTAATGACTCCCATAGGGTAGAAGTGATAGGATGTTACTTCTGAGTTTAGCTTATAATAAGACTAGATTTTCCTGGATTCACTTTCTCTCTCTTGCTCCCCCATCCTTTCCCTGCCTCCCTCTCTCCTTCCCCTATTCTTTCTCCAGTTGCTCTCTCTGGGAGAGGACAGTTGTCATGTAGTGAGGATTTGCCAAATGAATGGAGAGTCCAATGTAGCAAAGAATTGAGGGCAGCCAACAATTGTGTGACTCAGCTTGGAAGGGGCTCTTCAGTGGCAATAAAGTTTTGAGATGACTAGAGCCTGGCTAACAATGAGATTGCATCTCATGAGAGTCTGTAACATCTGGGCACTCAGCTAACCCTTGCCTAGACATCTGACCCACAGAAATTGTTAAATAAGCAGCATTTATTGTTTTAAGACCTTAAGTTTTGATTATTTAGAATTTAATATTTTAGTTTATAGATATAGTTTTAATCATATATTCACCAATTGTATATAGAAATAATCTATATTTCTTTCTATATATTTGAAAATTAAGTTTCTCTCTGATCCAGTTTCTCTTATTTTCCAGTTCCTTTTCCTGGAGTTAATCACTATAATCGTTTCATATACCGGGATTTAGCTCAGTTGGTAGAGAGCTGCACTGCAGCCTCTGAGGTCCCGAGTTCAGTTCCCAGCACCGCAAAAATGGGAGAAAGACCTGGAAATCCACTCCCAAGGCAATCCTGAAGCAATCAGCCATTGAAAACCCTATGAGGGTCATTATGAGTCTGAAACGACTTGACAGCATCTAACAACAACAACAAACCTAGTGATATAGTCATTGTATATATTAATAGCTATAGTTATACACTTAAAAATTAATTGGAGCCATCCACATAAGTACTATAATGCATTTTAAAAGTTCTTGACATACTTTGGAGACAAGTTATTAAGTGCCTTATTTTTTCTTTAAATTTATTTATTTAATTTGCAGTATTGGAGATTGAACTCAGGACTTCATGCATGCTAGACAAGCGCTCTACCACTGACCTAATCCCTTTTATGTATGTATGTATGTATGTATGTATGTATATATATATATTTAATTTTTTGTAGTACTAGGGGATTGAACTCAGGGTACTCCACCACTGAGCTGTACCCCAATTCCTTTTTAATTTTTGAGATGGGATCTCACTAAATTGCACAGGCTGCACCTGACCTCAATCTCTTGACTAAAAAATATGAACAAGGTATGAATACAAAATTCACAGGAAAGAAAATATAAAGAACACACATACGTGAATACACACACACACACACACACACACACACACACACACCGATCCGGGCTAGATTATGGTTATCTAGCCAGGATGGAAATGATTAAAGATGCATTTATTTTAGATACAGTACATATATAACTCCCCCTCTATCTCACTGGGCACCATATTATCCTGTGAAAGTAAATACCCTGTGAAAGTAAACTCAATGAATGACTAACTTCATATTCATCCCTCTGGCATAGGGTCAGAGAGTGGTATGTCCACAATATGAAGGAAGAATAGTAATTGCTTGATCTTGCAGCTACATTGTAGACTGGTGTCTGTAGGGAAATGCTTTGGATATTGTAGGGTGATATACCTTTTGATGTATTCAGAAAGGAACCACTTAGAGTCCTATACAGCATAAGCAAAGAAAGATACATGGTGGTGGACCTTCACAATTACCATATATTCTTGAATCTAACCCACACTCAAATCTACTTTCAGACTCAGGTTCTGGTGATTCCTTAAAAGGAAAAAAGTTAGTTCATAATTCTAATCTGCTCCTTTCCTTCAACTGCTCCTTGTCCAAAAGGCAGCTGAATAAATATGATAGTAAAGTCGTTAAGAACACTGGTAAAATTTCAGTTATGGACAATAATGATGAGTGTGATGAATAATTGGTAAATTATAATAATGATAATAAATAAAATAAATTATTGCATTATATTGTTTCATGAGATGTACAGCAGTTCTATGATTTCCCCCAAAATGAGTTCTCAACAGTGAATTTAATCCACATGTGATTGTAATCCACATCTGATTTTCTAGTCCTCTAAAACTATTGAATGCATTGCATTGGGAAAAGCTGTTGTGAAAGACCTCCTTAAAGTGTTGAAAAGTAAAGATGTCACATTGAAGAGGAAGGTGCACTTGACTCATGCCATGGTATTTTCAGTTGCATGATACAGTTGTGAAAGCTAGACATTGAATAAGGGAGACAGGATAGAATTGATGCGTTTGAATTATGATACTGGAGATGAATACTGACTATACCATGGACTGCAGGAAGAATCAACAGATCCATTCTAGGAGAAGTGCAACCAGAGTGTTTCTTGAAAATAAAGATGGCTAGACTGCATCTGACATATTTTGGACATGTCAGGAGGGACCAAACCCTGGAGAAGAACATCATATTTGAGAGAGTGACAGGTCACGGAAAAAAGAAAAACCCTCAACTAGATGGATTGACATTAGTGTCTGCAACAGTAACCTTTAACATAAAAAAGATCATGTGCATGGCACAGTGTCAGCGAGTTTTGTGTTCTGTTGTACATACAATTGCTATGAGTCGGACATGACTCATTGGCACCTAACAACAACAAAACTGTTGAAAGGGTATAGATTAGATTTGATAATATATTGTACATAAGAACACCAACACCCCAGAAACATGAAAATTTTAAACATACAAGTAAACTGGTCAATGAAAAATTTTACTTCATGTGTACCTCTTGAGTGCTTAAAGAGAGACAGACTATGATAGATAAGTGAGGTCTGGAAAAATCACTCACTTGTAATTGCATTTCCTTCTTTCTTCAGTTATATGACAACTAGCAATTAAGCAATTACACCAGTTACTTCTTGTAGAACCCATTTTGACATTAAAGACACATGTTTCTGATTCTATCTCTGTAGGGTGAAGGAGGGGGTAAGGGAGTGTGTGTGTGTGTGTGTGTGTGTGTGTGTGTGTGTGTGTGTGTGTGGAGGGAGGGAGGGAGAGAGAGAGAGAGAGAAAGAGAGAGAGAGAATGAATAAAATTCACAGATAAGCCTTGAGATTCTTTGACACTGTGATTAAGGCAACATCCAATGAAGACACAATGTATTGCAACTTGGAGCTGTGCCTTATACTTCTATTGAATTATTCCTTTGATGAATAGTTTATTGCTTGTCCTTGCTCCCATTCTTTCTTTTTGTTCCTGTATTCTCTTTTTCAAAGAATAACCCCCACAACTACTCAATTGCATCAGCCAGAACCCTAGGAGTAACCTTTGACATTTCTCTCACCACCTTTATACACCCATGTATGATACATTATTTCTCACAAATGTCCCTTGCACTTGTTTTCTCTTCAATTGTGCTAGTGTCATGTTAGAGGAAAGGACTTCTGCTTAGACTCCTTCCTTGTCTACACATATGGATTATTCTCTCTCTTTCAGTTTACTCTCAATTCTAAAGTTAGAGTGATCTTCATATTTGCTCAAAAGTTCCTCTGATACACTACTTTGGGTTTTGGTACTTTTAAATTCTA
Organism: Pedetes capensis; assembly: GCA_007922755.1. Classification (NCBI taxonomy): domain Eukaryota; kingdom Metazoa; phylum Chordata; class Mammalia; order Rodentia; family Pedetidae; genus Pedetes; species Pedetes capensis. Next base: position 17,681 of record VMDO01023528.1, on the reverse strand, counting down.
TCAAAGAGTATCCTTGTTTTGTTTATAACACCTACAAAGTTTTATTATTATACTTTGCTCAATGAAATTATTTGTTAAAAATCTCTCCTCATGGAACTATTAACTTCATGAACGTTAGGAATGTATCTATGTTAGCTTATGATTTATTTCCAGAATATATCTTGATATTCAATAAAAGTATTTGTTGAATAAATACATAGATATATAAATAATCTCTATACTATGCCCAAGCCCTGTGGTAGAGGATTGAAATGAAGAAGTTTAGGAATTTTTTTTTGTTGGACTCCCTATACCTAGTGCCTTCTTTTGACTAATGCATCCCACATTACAATAACATAATAATCCTTCTCTAGCCTCAGCCCATGTGGTTTTCTTTCTTTTAGTTCAGTTCTTTTTATTGTATATATTTATGGGAAACAGAGTAATAATTCAGTTCATATACACGGTGTGAAATTATCTAATCAGGATTGCTAACACTTCCATCTCCTTAAACATCACCATTCTGCCATTCTGCTTTACTCAGATTTTCACAATAACCTTTCTCTTTTTTCAGTACTGAGGCACAGAAACCAAGACTTTGCAAATCTCTTCTGCTACGCCACAATTGCCACTCTCTCTCTTCTTATTAATACTGACACATCATGTTGCTAATTTGCACAGGCAGGTTCTGTCCTTGAACTTGTGATCCTCCTTTCTCAGCCTCCCTAGTCCCTGGGATTACAGGTATGCACCATGGAACCCAGTGCAATAGTCTTTTAACTGTTCTCCTTCCATTAAGTTTTACCCATTGCTTCCTAGTGTTTTTCTCTGCATAGAAACCAGAATAATCTTTTAAAGTTTAAATCAGGGCATGTCATATATGTATTCAGAAACGTCCAATGAATAAACTGCCTTCTTTAGGGGAAAAAGAAAACTTCAATAGCTTAGCATAATACTATTTTACTTTTCAGAAGATCACAATTCAGTATTCTCTGTGAGACTGAGAATTTTTCGATGATCATGCCCCAGCACTCAGTTGGGGCTTAAACCCCTCTACTGGATATTTTGGATGTGGCCAGTAGGTAAATGAACTGAGACCAACCAAGTGGAGGAGGCCAGTACAAGATATTTTAAACACTGGGTCTACAAATGGTGGACATGATTTCCACTGAATAACATGGTAATGTGACTCCACTTCCATTACAATGAAGTAGAGTCATGTTACCAAGTTATTCAGTGGACTATCAGTTAGCTGTATCCCAGGGGGGAAAAAAAGGAAGAAAGACATATATTGATGAACACTGACATTGCTTGCTTGCAATTGTTTTTCATCTTACTTAGAGCAGAAAAAAAATTGTCATCATGACTCAAAGCTACATGCAGAGAAACTTAGGGTTAGGAAAGAGAGAGGATATGGTAAAAAATGAAATCTAGATACCATGAAATATGTTAGAGAGTGATGCTATGTGTGGACAGAGGACAAGAATCATTGGGAAGGGAACATTTTGAATGTGTTACAGATGAAGTTCTAATGAGTTATCCTAACTGTTTCTAAATGGTAAGTTTAGGAGTGAGATCTTGGATAGATGTATTATTTTGGAGTTACAAGTATGTGTTTAAGAATGGAAATCAAGAGAGTACATGTGATTACTCAGGGATACTAAGAAGAAATGATATGTAGTACTGAACCTCAGTAACAACAAATTTTAATGGATAGTAAATGCATACAATGGGAGAGTAAAAATACAAGTTAAACCAAGAGACTGTGGCACTGTAGAAATGGATGATTCTGAAAAACAGAAGTGTTAAAAGTTTTCAGTGATGTTCAGAAGTCACCTAAGATAGAAAATAGAAGTACTTCAGTAATGTAATAAAAAATCCTGTCAAACTTGATTTTTCAAGATCATGGTGTTGATAAGCATCACTAAATCATATGGTGGTTGCCATATTTTAGTGAATTGAGAGAGAAAGAGAGGTAATAAGTTGGAGAAAGGGTAAGTGTATCTTTCATTCAGTATGTTAAGATGGTATTTGTATTTTGAGGTGAAGGGAGAAAAATCTATCTCCCCATCTATATCTAGATATCATCTATCTATCCTGGTGAAAAAATACTGCAGCATGTGCAAATATTAAGAAGCAGCCAACAGAAGTAGAGAGAATGAAAGAAAGGACATGAGATGCAGAAAATGATGTGAAGACTTGTCTTTGTGTGAGCTGTTGTTAGGTGCCTTTGAGTGGGTATCCAACTCATAGTAACCCTACATACAACAGGTGAAACACTGTTGTCAGTGCTTCTCTGCTATTCATAGGGTTTTCAGTGGTGGACTGATTTTTGGGAATGGGTTGCTGGGTCCTTCTCCCAAGCCTAAAGTACCTAGTATTCCCAGATGGTCTCCCATTCAAGAACTAACCATGCCCAACCCTGCTTATCTTCTGAGATCTGACAGGATCTGATGCCATAGTGGTACAGCTGCAGGCTTGTTTGAGCAATTGTCCCTAATTATAGTAGGAACAGGGATTATGTACACTTATGAAGTCAAACACATTGTTATAGTTTAAATCTAAAGTCCTCCCTCCACATAATGTGTTTAAATGCTTGGTGCCTGGCTAGTGGACTGTGTGTGGAGGGTATGGAACTTTGGGAGGTGGGACCCAGCTTGCAGAAGTGGGTCTCTTGAGAAAGACCTTTGGACAAAGGTTTTACCTAGACTGTAGTTCTGGTAGCTCGCCCTGCAGCTAATCTGCCATGATGTATGAAATAGGCCCTGCCACCTGTCCTGCTGCCATGCCTTCCCTGCATCTATGGACTGAGATCTTCTGAACCATGAGTCTCAATACATCTTTCCTGTCAGATACTTTGCCACAGTAACTCACAAGCTACTAACACACATGAAGTTGGTGAGTTAGTTGATTTTAGCTCAGGTAGATAATATTTTCTCCAATGGCCAGGAGGAAAGCTAATTTCCTAAAGCAATGAAATAAGCAGAAAGATCAGAGGTATGGTGAAAATAAGAGTAGGTGGGAAATCTGTAGGAAATGGGACAAAATAGCTTCTTAGAGAATACAAAAATATTAATCATCAACACTGAAGACTCAATTTAGCCTGGAGAACATAAATGCATAATGTGATCATTAATCTTGATTGTCAACTTGATTGGTTGAGAAACACCTAGGAGATTAGTAAAGTCCACTTGGGTGTATGTCTGTGGTTGTTTCCAGAGATAGCCATGAGGGATCAGACCTAATGAATGGTTTAACACATTGATGGATTCAAAGTTTGAAGACTATTCAGTGGTGGTGGGATTAGGGGATGTGTGGCCTGGTTGGAAGAAGTAGGTCACTGGGAGCATGTCCTTGGGGGCTATACCTTGCCCTGGGCTTTTGCTATGTTGGCTATCCTTGGTTTTGGGCTTCCATAAGCTGAATAGCTGGGTTCCACCATGCTCTGCATGCCTTGATGGTCAAGATCTTGGCAACCACGTACAAAACAAATCCTTCCTCTCTGAAGTTGTTTATGTTTGGTATTTTGTCACAGTGACACAAAAGTAACTAACTCAACAGCCAGTCTATATGCTTTTGAAACTTTCTCCACCAGAGGTCAAAGGCCATGTATGTAGGTGGAAAAAAGATGAAATATTTCTGTTTAATGGTTGGGTTTGCAGACTGGATCAAGCAAAGCCATAAGAATGGCTGATTTCATGTGATGAGTAGGAGAAGAGTTTGTGTCACTGGCCATAGTGTCTGAAGTCAGTATCACAATAAATGTGTCCTGGAATATCAACGAATTGGAGATCAAAAAGAATTTGAGGACAAAGTAATATGAGCAAGCTAAAGGATAGAAATTAGTGATAATCAAATTACAAGTTTGAATTTAATATTTCACAGATGGAGCTCTCTGGTATTTTTGAGATACTAGTTTGGGCCATATGATTCAAGTAAAGTATGATGAAATTTTTGACAATGTAGAAATCAAAGTATAGTTCTAGTCTTCAGTGTGTTATCTTTATGGGCATTATTCATGCAGGAGACGGGAGAATTTTTAGTGGAAGGAAAGATGATGAACTTCAAGCTAATGTCTTTGAGGAATCAGAGTTAGCAAACAGGTGATACTAGAGTAGATGTATGCTCATAGACAAACTTACCTTGTTGTGCCAATTATAATTTTGTTTGTATTTATAAATAACTTTAAATTATAAATTTAAGAACATATTGAATCTGAATCAGAAAATTTAATATAGTAATAAATTATATATATATATATATATATATATATATATATATATATATATATGTAATATTGTTCTACAGCTGTACTACCCTAGCATCTGATCCCATCTGATCTTGGAAGCTAAGCAGGGTCTGGCCTGATTAGTCCTTGGATGGAAGACTACCTGCGAATACTAGGTGCTACAGGCTAGGGAGAAGGACTTGGTATCCTACTCCTGAAACAATTAGCCATTGAGAACCCTATATAGGTCTCCATGAGTCAGAGTCAACTCTATGGCACCTAAAAACAACAACATTATATTAAAATTGTTATAAGCACCATTCCGTTAGCAAGAACTCAAAAACTTTCAATATAAACTCAAACAAATTCACAAGTTACATTCTTTCTCCTACATTTTCTTTTTCCTAGGGTTATTCATTGTTTGATATTTAGGAAAGACATTTCTAATTCAACTGTCTCATGCAGGCTTTTGCTGAGATATATAATTGGGTTACTGGCTTTCTATTATTGGCATTCACCCTCTCTAATTCACCCCAGTCTTACCATGTTCACCAATTGGAAATTGCCCTTCTCCCTATTATCAGAAATCTGTGTATTTGCTACTCTTCTATGTCAAACTAAACATTGGTATGTTAGGATGTGAAAAATTAGTAAATATTCCTTTAAACTGCCTAGATGTGTTGTTGTTAGGTGCCGTTGAGTTGGTATCTGACTCATAGCCTCTCATAGGGTTTTCAGTGGCTGATTATTTCGGGATTGCCTTGGGAGTGGATTGCCAGGTCCTTCTCCCATTTTTGCAGTGCTGAGAATTGAACTCAAGGCCTCAGAGACTGCATTGCAGCACTCTGCCGACTGAGCTAAATCCCAGCCCTACCTGCCTAGACGTAGCATGACCCATTTGTAATTCTGTGCTTGAATGCCATGCCAGAAGTGGAGTATCTATAAGAGGTCAGCTCTTCCTAAAAGTTTTCCCAGAGCACACACCAGGGTTCCTCTGAGTCCCCTTTATCTCCTCTCTCAGGGTTCCTATTGGTTATGTTGTAAGGGCTCTGTCTGTAGCAGTGATAGGTAGCAGAACACCTTCTTAGGGATACTTAACGATGTTTATTTAATTCCATTCCTTGTCTTTTTCAACAACTGTTTTTCTTTCTCTTAGCTGCATTGACTTCACATATTTAAGTTTTTCCAACTCTTATATTTAAAATCTAAATCTTATTTGTAGAGCAGTTTGAAGTTTGCATTATTTGAAGACATTGTTGTTGTTGTTAGGTGCCGTCGAGTCGGTATATGACTCATAGCGACCCTCCATACAACAGGGGAAACACTATTGTCAGTGCTTCTCTGCTGTGCATAGGGTTTTCAATGGCCGATTGATTTTGGGGAGGGGGTTGCCAGGTCCTTCTCCCAAGCCTGCAGCACCTGGTGTTCCCAGGCGGTCTCCCATCCAGGTACTAACCAGGCCCCACCCTGCTTAGCTTCCGAGATCTGACTGGATCGGATGCCACAGGTCTACAGCTGCAGGCATTTGAAGACATAGATTTTGGTAATAAGAAAAACATTTCCTCTCTATGATATGACTTGAAATTCAATCTCTTTTGTATTAAAAAAGTTTCTGTTCTGGGCTTACTAAATTCTATTTTAAAATTTAATTTATTTCTTAAAATTGATTCATTTCATTGTCTACACTTGTCTTGAAGTGGTGAAGTCCTTTGTTTCAAGGGAAAATTATTGCTATAAAATAATAAATGCAAGGGAGAAAATAACCTTTGTTTTTAGCTAAAAATTTTATCTTGCCACAATAGAAACAAAGAAGCTGAATTGCAAGAACTTTAGGAGAGTAATTAAAATTTTTTTTTACACTAAGATGAAAAAATAATGATATAGAACAAACTTTGGAAATCGAATATGGCTTTCATTGTTTTCACTATGACTTTTCTGCCACAAAAGACTTTTGGGAAAGATAGTGATTTCAGAATAAATCCATAGTTATTTAAAGTAAATAATTAATGATATAAGGAATATGCTAGTTGTCTCATTAGAAGAGCAAATAACACTAACAACAGCAACAAACTCACACAGACACAAATGAAAGTAAGTTTTTTCCAGTACTAGTGATTGAACCCAAGATCTTTGTAACACTAGGCAAATGCTCTACCACTGTGCTACATCCCCAGAACTTAACTTTTCTTTTCTTTTCTTTCCTTTTTTCTCTTTTTTTTTCTTTTCTTCCTTTTCTTCTTTTCTCTTCTTTTTATTTTGAGACAGGATCTCTCTAAATTAACCATGCTGGCCTTGAATTTGCAATATTCCTTTAGTCCCCTGAGAGACTGGGGTTATAAGTAAGCACTACTACATGAAAGTTTTCAAGAAAATATATGTATACAATCTATTCTCGAGCTGGATGTGGTGGCATATACCTATAATCCCAGTGTTTCAGGAGGTGGAGGGAGGAGGATCACAGGTAAGAGGCTGTAGGCACTCTGCTTAATGTAGTGAGACCCTGTCTCACTAAAATAAAATTTAAAAGAAAGATAGGGGTGCATCTCAGTGGTAAAGCCCTTGAAAAGTATGTGTGAGGCCCTGGATCCAACCTCTCAGTACCACAAAACAACAATAAAAACAACAATAACAAACTAAAACAACTATCCTGGAATGTCATATCCTGAGATCCACTTTTAATTTATGCTCCATAACCACATTTTTTTTTCTCATGGATGTTTCCTCATTTTTATAATGATTGTAGGATTTTCAGAAAGAAAGAATATTATGGCCCCTGCTTCTTCAAGGAGACAGCATTTTCAGAAAAGACTGATTGTATTCATACAATTTGAAAAGGCCATGAGATTCCACTATCAGCTGTGTGAGTTTCTCACTCCATGAGAGAGGAAGGAGACAGGGTAGCTGCAGAGCCTGAATATCACTGACAAACCTCACAATCTGCAGAACCATCTGCAAGAGGGGTGGAGCTGTCAGGAGTCCCTCCCCACAGACACTGATACCTGTTTTCCATCTTGGGAAGACCATTGGAATCTCTATTCTCAAAACAGCTTGTTCTCTGAAAAATTGTTTTTTCCCTTTAATTAATTTTTCCTATGTCATGAACTGAAATGCCTGAATTTTGTGAAAATCAATAATTTTCAAGGCATTGTTCATTTAAAATTAGTTACTATTTACTAAAAATATCTATTAGATTTGTAGTTAGTGTCGATAATGATATACTATTGTTGCTACAGCAACACTGAAGGCTTTTTCTCTAAGGGAGATTTTATAAAAGATGAGCATAGCTGGCTAAATGATGGCCTGTAATCTCAGCAATTTGGGAGGCAGAGGCAGAAGGATTACAACTTTGAGGCCAGAGACCAGGGGCAGTTTGTGTATCTTAGCAAGATTATGTCTCAAAATAAACAAAAAATGAGTTGGGGGGGGTTCAGATCAGTGGAGAGTGCTTGCAAAGCATATGTGATGTCCTGTTTCAATATTCCAGTAGTGAAAAAAGGAAAGAAAGAATGGAGAAAGTCACAAAAATGGATGTCCTTTTAGAAGCATAAGAAAAATGGCTGACTACAAGTTGATTCTGATTAGCTCATAATTTTATATTACCTATTTTCAATCAATTCATTAAAAGTGACAGTTCTCCTTACTCTAACTTTTCTTTTCTTAATAAAATGAATCTGAACACAATAATTTTCTTATTACAATGATAAGGAATTGCTTTAGTTATCATAATAAAAGTATAATTCAGAAAGACACAGATTCTATTTTCTTCCTTTTTTATGAAACTGTTTCTGAATTTGCTATTTTTTAAATTATAGAATAATACATTTTTATTGTAACGTGTGAAATTATTTACAGCCATACAAAAATAAATTTAGCTACTCTTCTTTCCAGTTATGTTTTCATAAGGTAACCATAATTAACCAGAATATATACTATTAATTCTTTCTCTTTGGCCAGAAAAACACATACATTTGTGAGCATTTGTTTCTGTGTGTGTGCATGTGATTTATATATACATTCATATATATAAACTATGCATATATATAACATTTGTCATTTGTTTTATTTTTACATATTGTATTTACTATATCTCTTATCATACTACTTGGTTTTAAATTTGGTTTATTGGCTCCTCTTGTTTACCAATGGATTGATCTAACGTTATAGTTGGGTTTTTTTTTTTTTTTTTTTTGTGGTACTGGGGGTTGAACCCAGGGCCTCCTGCTTGCATGCTCTGCAAGTGCTGGACTACTGAGCTGCACACTCAGCCCATTTTATTTTTTACTTTTTGAGACAGGGTTTCGCTAAGTTTTGCAGACTGCCTCTGATCTCAATCTTGCGATCCTCCTGCCTCTGCCTCCCCAGCCGCTGGGATTACAGGCATGCGCCACCGCGCCCGGCTCTAACTTTCCTTTGATACTCAAACTTATTAATGCATATAAAAATACAAAACAAGTATACATAACAGATTTTATGTTATGTTACATGCTAGGTTTAAACAATTATTTACACTTTACTTGCTTCTCCTCTTCTTCTCATCTTTCACAATACCTTATAATATATACTTCATAAACACAAAGATATTGTTGTTGTTTATTTACTGAAAGTTTATCTTACTTACTAGGTATTTTCTCAACAATGTTTTGTGAAAAGCTCTCAAAATAAATTATTATGGCTCTAATTTACTTTTTAATAGCTTTGTATTTCATGTAGATATTCTATAATTTTCAGCTATTCTTTTATTAATGTGAGTTAATTTCTTCCTAAATTTCACTTTATAAACAATGATAAAAATGGAAATATTTGAGTAGATCATCACTTAAGTGTATTTTTTAAAATTTGTATTAGGTTAATCATGAGTTTGGAAGGGAATTCCCATTAAGCAAGAGAAAGGCAAACAAAGAATGCTTCATGGAAGTAAAATTTTGAAATAGTACATTAAGTAGTTTATATAACACATAAAATGTAACTTATGAGATTTTATATAAAACCTTATATGATATTTAATATAATACATGCATATATCTACTTATGATGTGATTGACACAATTTGATTTGTTATTTTCATTAGATTTTTATTAGATTTCTATCAATTTGGATTTTTTTTTTTTTTGGTGGTTCTGGGTTTGAACCCAGGGCCTCTCACTTCCATGCTTTGCAAGTGCTGTACCACTGAGCTGCAGCCTCAGCCCATTTTTTTTAGTTTTTGAGACTAAGTTACGCAGACAGCATCTGGTCTCGAACTTGCGATCCTCCTGCCTCCGCTTTCCCAGTCACTGGGATTACAGTCATGTGCCACTGTGCCTGGCTCTGGATTATTTTAAATTAGTTAGTTTCCATACATATTTAAATAACACAAGTTTTATTATTGCTGTTGTTAGGTGCTGTCAAATCCAGTCTGACTCATAGCGACTTTCATAGGGTATTCTTTTTTCTTTTTCTTTTTTTTAAACCAGTCCTAATTGTTCATTATACAATATATACAGAGTTTTAATCTTAAACAATATATCTGTTAGGTTCTTAAGACAGCTTTGTATGACATTAGTAAACCAAATTCTCAAAATAATAATTAGAAAACTGCTTTCTTTTTTCTGTGCATATATATGTATTATATATTATGTGTATGACTTTATTCAATTTTAATTAACATAAAAATTGTAATATTACTATACTTCATGCAGTGTTTCTTTTTTTCCCCTTTATTGGTGTTGGTGGGGTACAGAGTAATACAACATTTGCTTTTTCCATTATGCAACTATTACATCATCTTTGGTTATACTTTCATCAACTTACAAAGTTTATGGAACCTTTTGACTAATATGTAGTAAAACTCGTATTCATATATATGTTATATTTCCCTGTTTTTCCCATGTACTCATGAAGTTACATCATTTATACTGAGATAATCCTCTCCCTCTTTATCCCTTTAAGTTCATAAGGCTAAAAAACACATGAAAAAATGCTCAATATCCTTAGCCATTAGGGAAACGCAAATCAAAACAACTCTGAGATTCCACCTAACTTCAGTAAGAATGGCCAAGATCAACAAAACAAATAATAACAAATGCTGGCATGGGTGTGGAGGAAAATGGAACCAACTCTTTTACACTGCTGGTGGGACTGTAAATTAGTTCAAACACTTCAGAAATTAATATGAAGATACTTCAGCAAACTAAAACTAGAACTGCCATACAACCCAGCTATACTACTCTTGGTAATATACTCAAAGGAGACGAGTCATCATACCACAGAGATCTGAACCTCCATATTTAATGCAGAACTCTTTACAATAGCAAGGATATGAAACCAACCACGATGCCCATCAATAGAAGAATGGATAAAAAAAATTATGGTACATATATACAATGGAATATTACTCATCAATAAAAAGGAATGAAATAATGTCATTTGCAGCAAGATGGATGGAAATGGTAAAAATCATCTTAACTGAATGACCATAGGCTCAAACAGAGAAATACCATATGTTTTCACTCATATGTGGGAGCTAAATCTTACTTAAAGGAAGAAAGACCTATACATAAGTAGATATATAAAAATGCACAGTTAAACTTAGCGAAGAAGGGAACATGTAAAGAGTAGAAAGAACGAGGGAAGGGACTAACAAAGGGAAGCCAAGGTTTTGGAAGGTGGGAAGGGGAGGAGAAACAATGCAAAGGAATAAAGGAGAAGAGGATAACCTCATGGTGTTTTCCATGGCTGATTGTTTTGGAATTGTTTCAGAAGTGATTTGCCATGCCCTCCTATTTTTTGCCATGCTGGGGATTGAACAGAGGGCTTCAGAGAGTGCAGAGCAGCACTCTACCAATTGAGCTAAACCCCAGACCCTACAAGTTTTATAGCTTTATATAAAAGAATGGTACTGAATGTACTCTTCTGTACTTTGTTATTGTATATTTATGCAAATCATTCATCCTGATATTAAGTTTCTAGCTCACTAGCTTTTATTTTCTGCATATTGTTCCATTGAATAAGCAAGTATGACTCACTTATTCTTTCTTCTGTTAATACACATGTAGCTTCTTTACTATTTACATGTACTATAGAGGAAAAGTATATAGTATAAGCATCTTCAACTTTGGTAGACATTATAAAGTTCCTTCTCCATTCTTCCTCTTTGTTCTCTTTTCTTTCTCTTTATCCTCCTCTTCTGCTTTCCCTTCTTCCTCTCCTTCTCTTTTCCCCCTCTTCTTCTCTGTTATCATTGTCATTGTCATTGTTTTCTTCATTTCTCCTCACCCAACTGGTGAAGGAAAATTAGGAGAAAACGGAGAGTAGAAAAAAATTATGTTAGGAGATTGTCTTTACATCTATTGAATTTATGCTTTGCGACTCCTTTAATGTTGACTTTTCACCATTTAAAGCATTCTCAGTGTGGGTTCTGTGGTGCTTATATGTGGAGAGTCTCAGCACTGGCCAGTCCTTGCTGTGTGCTCTGTATGGGTTGTTCATCTCAATTCCCTTATTGGTGAACTTAAAAAAATAATTGCCTATCTCCTCCCCTACTTCCATAAGGAACAGAAATGTGTGTGTGTTTGGTTCACCACTACACTTTCTGTATCTAGAATAGCACTGTTATTTAGTGAATATTTAATAAATATTCACAGAATAAATTAAAGAATTAAATATCACAAATGGAGAGATTTTAGCAAGGTGCTCAGTACATAGTAAGTGCTCATTAAATGCTTCCTAGGAAGTCATTGTTGTCATAGAAGTAGTAGCAGACCTGTTGACTGTAATGGTAGTGGTAATGGTGGTGTTGGTGTTGCTGACAGTGATATTTTTACTAGAAATTTTAAAAAGGTAACATTTATTGGGATTGTATTATAGCATGCACATGAAATAGTTAATTTAATCATTCAATAATCTTTTGCAATAGGTATAATTATCATTTCGTGAATAAGAAAACTGAAGCAAGCAAAATGTAAATAAGTGTTAGTAATTATAACTAGAGTTTACATAGTGATGCTATATTAAAGATGGACCTGTGTATTTTTCAAATGTTATGACCATTATTATTTCTGAGTCATTGGCTCCATTGTTGTGGCTGCTAGAAACAGAGATTAAATTTGCAGTTTACCCTTAATGATCTTTGAGTCCATATGTTGTAAATTTAGTGTTTATTATACTCCTGGGTTTATTCCCCTGTTACCATTTTCCATTTAACTTAATTCCCTAAACTACTTAACTTATCTCTTTTACTCTGTATATTTTTGAAAGCTACCTAAAACAAAATAAGGTCAAGGATATATCAAAACAGGTTTTCTTCCTTGCCATATAGTCTGTAATTTGTACAAGAACCCGGTGGATTAGGTGTTTATTGTCTACATTTTACAAATGACAAAAGGGAGTTTTTGAGAGGTCAATATGACTTTCACAAGAAAACAAAAGTTGACAAAGAAAAATCCAGAATCCAATTCAGACAGAAGGATTTTTTTAATTTTATCTCTAATATTGAACTAGACTTTGTCACATAAAATAATTCTGAAAGCCAAATATTAATAAATTCATTCTTCATGGGTAAATCTCCATGTCTAAATTAATTTTCACCTCTAACATCTAACATCAACTTGCCTTAGCTTATCATTTTGGTTTATATTATTTCAAAAAGTGTAAAATTATCAAGATTGTAGTAGTGACATCATTCTATTGATTTTAAGTATGAGAATCTAGTATCAAAACATCTATGCTAGGTTTGAAATAAGATTTGTAATTTCCACATTGGCAGAAGCAGGAATAAAATAAATCATGCTTTGGGCAGGCACAAATGTAATCTTTCTTTCTTTCTTTCTTTCCTTCCTTCTTTCTTTCTTTTTTTTTTTTTTTACCACAGGGACACCTGCACTTCCATATTTAATGAAGCACTCTTCACAATTTGTACAATGAGTGGTCAAGGCACAAAACAAGTGGGAAATTAAAGCTTACACTGAGGCAAATAATCTTTCTTATACACATCCTCAGTTCCCTTTGTTTGGATTTACAGAACCACAGTCACAACAAATGATTTGATCTCAATACTTTAATGAATATTCTTTGAAATATGCTATATGTATATGTATGTGTGGAATCAATTTAAATCAAATGGAAACACACACACATCAAACTATAAAATAAAGACCAGGTGAGCATGTGTCATTTCCAACCTGTATAATCACTATTCAACCTGTATAATCACTATTCTAGTAAGAAATACAGCAGGCCATATGATTATATGTGGTATCTACTCAGGGATTTTAGTAGTCATTTGGCTGAAAGAGCTAAATAATATTAACAAAAAAGTGCATAAAATAAAGGAAATCCTTCAATATGTACAAGGTGATAAAAATATGATGTTTAAATTTAAAAAGTTATCACTGTAGAAGGCATATTCCAATTAACCCCCCCCTAAAAATACTCCCCCTGTCTTCAAACACACTTATCCCATCATTCTTGCCAGTGTTTGAAGCAATTCTGGCAGTGCTCCTTTGTGAGTGTCTTTAGCTTCATCCTCCCTGAAAACACTCCCTATCACATACAGCTTATGTTATGGCAATTTCTGTCAAATAAAAATATTACAATGTGTCCTCATTTGCCTTATTTACCAGGTCTGGCACCATGTGACTTTTGGCTTTTCCCCAAAGTCAAAATGACCATGAAAGGCGAGCATTTTAAATCAAACCATGGCATCAAGGCAGTCACAGCAGTATAACTAAAGACACTCATGAAAGAGGAGTTCCAGAACCACTTCAGAAAGTGGCAAGAACGATGGGATAAGTGTGTTGGAAGCTGGTGGGAGTATTTTTCGAGGGATGAATGACCATGTGCCTTTTACTGTAATAAATTTAAAAATTTTGAACATTCACCATATCTTTTGTTCATACCTCAGATATTATTAAAATAATGATCTATTTGTTTTGTTTTCAGTTGACTTTTTAAAAGCCAATCTTCAAATATGTTTTTGTGGGGGAAGTAACGTTATTGTTACACTTATTTCTGTTTTGGAAGGACAACTGGATCAAGGTTTTGAAAGTTTATTTCACTGCAGGAAGCTCCTTATATTGACCTATACCCCAGGTGGGTCTGTCAGGAGTGAGTAATGATACCAGAAATTCTCTTTTCAGTCCTCCTTCATAGAGCTTGTTTCATCTTATTAAATTTGTTAAACCGTTCATCACTTTGGACTCTAAACTTTTGTCTTTAGTATTGTACTGATTTAAAAGTGAAGCCATTTTGCTTGTAATTGTAATGAGAAAAATACATGGGAGACCTGGTGTGAATGCAAGACATCTACTTTGTTTGAAGTCTCCGGAGGAATATTACTCGTACATTAGTTTAACACATCCCCCTAGGCAAAAACTCATTGCTTAAAGTTAAGAAATATGAATCTTTACACTAAGCCATCAGCTATTTAGCTTACCAGCAACTGAGTTTAAAAGATTTAGGTTGTGAATTCAGCTGTAACACTGGAAACAAAGCATTTATAGTAATAAGGACATATGGAAATTTGAGTGAGCTGCCACTGGCCTAGGGAGAAACTTAGACCATTTGTTCTTAGTGAGAACATGATAACTATACATTTTGCTCATTATTTGCATTAACCCTCTGCATTAACCCTCGGAGTCCCACTGATGTTCAACCATGAACTTTATCTCGATGTTTATGTACAGCCTGTATAATGCTTACAGAATATTTTGCTTACAAATGTTTTTCTACTCTAAAACATTTTAATCATGCCTTGATTATATTCCAGTTGGAGGAGCATCCATTTATTAATATGTGATTAGGATTGGGTCCTGTGTGCTGCTCTTAGCTTCTGAGATCTGAGGGGATCTAACACCACAGTGTTAGGGCTGGAGGCTATTAAATGTTAGCCTTGTTATATTCAGGAATGGCCAGTGTCTGTAGAGTTGAGGAAAGAATTTTCCTTCTAGGCCCTCTGTCTTAGGACTTGAGCTCACTTTATTCTTTTTAACTTGTTCTATTTTCCTGGTGACATAATAAAGGAAAATCCTTGCTGGAAACACTTGGCAAATGATTAAAAACAATGGACTTATCCAAATTCAACAATAGAAAGAATCTACCTCCAGTAAGAATGGAGTCTAATTGGCAACTAGCATGTATTTTGGTAATTAAATATAATGTATATGAAGCTGTGTTCCTAGTTTTTAGCAAGTGTATTCCACTAAAATGGAGGTAGTTTTTCTTACCCAAGACTCTTGCCTGGGCCCTTGTATCAGTCAGATCCTTGTCATAGCTAACTTTCTACAATCCCTAATTATGTTATGTTTCATACCAGGTTATGAGTTAGACTTGACCTAGTGTTTCCCTTGGCTATATGATTATATAAAATGCAAAGTCAAGTGTCAGTTGCTTGCTTCTTTATTAGACATGAGCAGAGAGAGATACTTTACTTTTAATAAGTCTCTATGTATTTTAACTTTTCTTGTTTTGTTGTAATGGCCATAAGATTAAGTTTCTATAAGTTACTTACAGAATAACATGGAAAAATAGCTATTAGGACTATATTATTTTGTCCCTTCAGACAATATAGTTTGGAATATTTTGTGTAGGTTACTTTATTTCCAGTTTGTAGCAACATCCAACTCTCTCTTATAGAGATTTTGAGTTTTTATATTTGGACTTTATTTACTTCGAGTTTCTAGATATGTGTGCCTTAATAGATAATAAACTGTTTGAGCCGTTTTTAGAGTATTTAGAAATTTTCTTCCTCAAATTGTCTCTATAGAATGCTATTTACCATCCTCACACTAAGCAGTGTTGATTTTATTCACAAAAGGCCCAATTAGGTGGTAAGCAAGGGAGGAAAAGCATATTCTAGGGATTAAAATTCTCCTGTGAGGAGGCTTCCTCTTCCAGGATATGAATAATGTACCACATGTGGATGAATAATTTATTCAGTATGTCTCAAGGGTTCTTATTATCTCAACCACATAATGTTATAGAATTTGGGAAAGGTATCAACTGATTGATCTACATGGGAAAGTGATCCAATGTGTTCACAATCATTATCATGTGCATTCAACTGCAGGGATGCTGAGAAAAGCACTATAGTCATTTTACAAATGTCATTTATCACATCTAGTTATGTGGATTAAGATGTTCCAAGTCATTTCTCTAATTCCTCTTTGTTTTAAATTCCTGCTGAGGTCACAGTAGTCTTATTGAAGAAAAAGTGCTAAAGTCAAGTAGCAAAAGCTTACTCAGGGAATCTGAGCTTCCAATCACAGACCTGCTCTTTTATGTCTCTTTCCTGTTAATTTCTTCTGTTGCTCTTGCTGGGTGCTGTGGCTGAGCAGATGTTTCAGGAAACATTCCATTCCACAATATTCACACAAGCACACAATCATAAAAGAACTAAAATCTATCAGTTGTACTAATGTCTGTCATCTGGCTAATGGCCTCCTTACTCTCAGCTGCTGAATGAAGCTTTGAATCAAGGCCACCATGTTGCATGACATTACCATGACCCATTAACATTGCTATCTTTGGTGATGAGTCTTTGGTGTTATCTTCAGTAAAATTTTCATCTTCCTTCAACTAACAAAAAATGAAGTGATGGTAAAGCATAGATTAAAAAAAGCAAACAAACAAAAACAAAAACAAAACTCAAAACAACAATAAAAAACCAAACCAAAAAAGGAAAGAAAGAAAAACATGTCTTTAAGAAACATAAAGATGTTGACTATAAGAAAATATAATTGATTTAAATGAGTCATTCTTGAGTATAAGTGAAATGTTTTGATATTTGCAAACTAACTCAGAAGAATGTTTCTGATATTTGAGGAAATTGGCTTAAAAATAAAACCTTTTTTGCAAGTTTTGTTTCATTTTCCCTATTCTCAGTTGATAAGTTTAAGCAATAATATAATTTCAATATCTCTTAGTTTTGTACATTCATTTTCACTTCCCTTTGCTCAGTTTAGTCATTTCAGAGATTCCTAATGGTTATTCTTGCTGCAAAATTTTAATTTTTTATCTTCTCTGCTAATCAATGTTGGTTTATGCTTGTAAAACACAGATTTTCAACTCTAATCTGCACTCTCTCAACAGTTTTAGAGAGCTACAAAAGCAGATATAGATTAGAATCAAATATAGATTGGATTTGTAGTTGACAGCTGATTTTGCAGCCCTCTAAAACTGTTGAAAGGATATGGACTCGATTTGAGAATATACAGTATTGGCTTACATCATTTTGTTGTTGTTAGGTGCCGTCGAGTCAGTATTGACTCATAGCGACCCTCTGTACAACAGCGGAAACACTATTGTCAGTGCTTCTCTGCTGTTCATAGGGTTTTCAATGGCAGATTGATTTTTGGGAGGGGGTTGCCAGGTCCTTCTCCCAAGCCTACAGCTTCTGGTGTTCCCAGGCGGTCTCCCATCCAGGTACTAACCAGGCCTGACCCTGCTTAGCTTCCGAGATCTGACGGGATTGGATGCCACAGGGCTACCGCTGCAGGCT
>VMDO01023527.1:0-31343 GCA_007922755.1 Pedetes capensis | reverse complement strand
TTTCATAAAAGCCATTTACGACAAACCTTCAGCCAACATTATATTAAATGGAGAAAAACTAAAAGCATTTCCGCTTAGATCTGGAACAAGACAAGGATGTCCTCTCTCTCCTATTCTATTCAACATAGTAATAGAAGTCCTGGCCAGGGCAATCAGACAAGAGAAAGAAATCAAAGGGATACAGATTGGCAAGGAAGAGATCAAATTATCATTATTTGCAGATGATATGATTTTATACTTGAAAGACCCCAAAACCTCAATCAAAAAACTTCTGGACCTAATTAATTCCTTCAGCAAAGTTGCAGGCTACAAAATCAACATACAAAAATCAATAGCCTTTCTTTATACCAATTCCAAAGAAGAAGAGAAGGAAATTTCAGGAAAGATACCATTCATGAAAAGTAGACTTCTTAAATTCTTTGTCACTCAGGCATTTTGCTATCTTTGGTTTCAGTTATTGAGGAGTTATGGTCATTTGGAGGACTCCTGCTTTCTCAACTTTTTATATTTATTTCTGTTTGAGTTTTTGGCATTTCTTAGGATAGCTGTCTCTTCCTGTTTTATTTGGGGGTCTTCTTGGTGTACAGTCTTCTTTTGAGGTCTCATTCCCAAATGTCACTTGGAGAAGAAAAAACAACTGTTGCTGTTGTAACTACTCTGACTAAAACCAGAATAATAATTACAATTAAACTATTTGAAGCCAGTTAATATTTAACAAATTACAGTTAGAAACAAAATAGTAGAGATAGTGTAGGTTAAGTTTTGGAGTTAGACATTAATTGTGGTAAAGTTATTAATAGCAGAAAGATAAAAATCAGGGGAGGAAGTAGGGAGAGGAAGAAGAGAAATGACAAAATTGGATAGGAGAAAGGGGAAAGACCAGGCAGAAAGGTCAGTATTAGAGAGGGGGTAAAAAAAGAATAAATGAACATATAAATTTGCTTGTACACTATAGAAAACATGTACACACACACACAAATACACACATACAGTTATATAAATGTTGCAAGAGGTATAACAAATATAAACATAAAAGTTCTCTTTTTTAACAAATAAATTTGGGTTCAACTAACATTGAAAGTATTATAATCAAATAGCTAGAGTAACGTAAAAGAAAAGATTAAAAATTTTAAAAATGTAAAGAAAAAGTAAAAATGAAATTTAAAGAAAAATAAAATACCCATACCTGAGTGTTTATATTCTTATTCACTGTTGAGCAGTCCCTTCTGGGTGTTTACCAGTCAGGGCCTGCCTAGGTAGTCCCTCCTACCCACCAGATGTTGACCAGTAGGATTCATAGCAGTTGCCCCTGCCACTACCAAATTCATGTTTACAAACTCTAGGTGCACCTTCCTAATTTCTCAACATATATGCTCCTCAGACACTATGGTTCATCACCAAAGTGTATGTGTACTTTCCTAGTTCCTCAGCAAATACACAATTCAGACATTCAGGCACCATCTCCACCATAGTGATGGATGCTGTTGATATTGAGTTCACCAAACGCAGGCATTCTTCCCTAGTTCCCCAGCACATACACACTTCAGGTATAGAGGCATCACTGTTGCCATTGCTGTGGTCATGGTGTGAGTCAAGTGAAGTTTACAAAATGCAGGCATATTTCTTTAATTTTTTGATATGTATGCCCTTCAGGCACTGTTGTCACTGGGGTCACTGAAGTCTAGGTTACAAACTCTGCGAGCATTTTCCTACTTTCTCAGTACTATGCACTTCAAGGGCAGGGGTTTAGCTTGGTTGGTAGAGTACAGCTTGGCACTCTTTGAGGCCCTGTGTTTGATCCCCAGCACTGCAAAAATGGGAGAAGGGCATGGCAATCCACTCACAAAGCAATCCTGAAACAATCAGCCATTGAAAACCCTAAGAGGGTTGCTATGAGTCGGATCCAACTTGATGGCACTAAACAACAACAACAAATGCACTTCATGCATTGCCTCCCCTTTATACGTGTTTCATGGAGCCTGCAGACTTGTGTCCCTTGGCTTTCCGGTATGTGTTAGTTCCCACTCCTCAGCAGGTCAATTTCAGAGGATTTGGTCCCTCAGAGGTGGGTAGTCGTTTTTGCATTACTCCAAGCTTGGAGAAGCGATAAAGTGGATTTTTTTTTCCCCTCAAATGCTGACCTTTGCTCTGGGGAAATCACTGCTAATTAGGATTTCTGGGCTGGATTTAGAGTTTGTAAGAGGTGTGGAATTCTTTCTGCCTGAGTAAAGGGCTTACCTTGTGTGTGTGCAGTGAAGGGATGAACCTCCCTTTCCTCTGCAAGGGTTAAAGCCAGTTTGTTGGCACATACCATTTTGTTCTTTCTGTTCCAAAGTCTGTTTTGCTGCATGGATTCAGTTGTGTTAATACCTTTATTGTGTCCTCTGTTGCATTGTCTATTTCTTTTATTTTAGTTCTGGGGTTTTGGTTTCCCCTTTGTTATTCTGGGATTTTTCATTTGCTAGAGCTATAGGCAGGCCTGCAGTTGTAGCCCTGTGGCATCCGATCCCGTCAGATCTCAGAAGCTAAGCAGGGTCTGGCCTGGTTAGTACTTGGATGGGAGACCGCCTGGGAACACCAGAAGCTTTGGGAGAAGGACCTGGCAATCCCCTCCCAAAAAATCAATCTGCCATTGAAAACCCTATGAACAGCAGAGAAGCACTGACAATAGTGTTTCCCCTGTTGTACAGAGGGTCGCTAGGAGTCAGATACCGACTCGACGGCATCTAACAACAACAACAATAAGAGCTATAGGGAGGCTGCTTCTAATCCACCATCTTGATTTTCTCAAGTATTTTTTTAATTGCACTTTACACTCCTCACCCCACTTCACCTCATTCTACATACTTAACCTCATCCCACCCCTAAACCAATTTTTACCCCCTTGGGACAATATTGCCCCCACTGAGAATGTGTGCTCTAGTGGGAGATCGCTGCCACCAGAAGTGCACACTGAAGGCAGAAGCAGGAAGCGTGTGGGGAAGAAGTCCCCTGATCTCTTGTCCTCCTGCCCTCTATCAAGCAGGGGAGCAAAATGAACAGTCCAAGGAGTCAGGGCCTGGGTGCAGGGCAAAGCGTGAAGATCTGCGCAGAAGACAAATGATAACCCCTAGAGAATTTCCCCACATTTCTTATTTATAACTTATGTGGGACAAAAATCACTTTGGGAAAAATCATATATGTCTTGGTTAAGAACATGAATTTTGTGTCAGGGACCTTAATTTGAATTCCAGTTCTGTCCATCTCTCCCTGGATAAGCTTTACAGACCATCTTTCAACTCTCTGCACCTCAGAGAGGAAAATGAAGCTATTAATATCTATTTTTGGCGGTTGCTTCCAGGATAAAATAAAATAACATATGCAGAGCACTTAGTAGTGGGCCTGGCTGGAGAGTCACTACATGTGAACCTGACAGTGTTTCTCCTATGCCCTTCTTTCCTTTCACTGATTCATCTGACATTTGCCACACACTTATCCCACAGTGCGTTGACAGCAGTGCTGGTCACACAGCAGAAAGACAGAGACTTTGCTATGCCTCCAACAAATCTGCATTCTACTGGAGAGTTCATGATAACCATCTTCCAAATTTGCTTCAAAATGCCAAGCTCAGAGCTAAGATATGGCTCAGTGATGGAGCGTGTACTTAGCATGTACAAAGCCCTGGGTTCAAACTGGTAGCGGTGAGTTAACAGAGTTATATGTGATACCTTTTAAGTGAATTAGTCTCACGTTAAAGAAGTCATACTCAAAACCCTGCAACCAATGGCTTGGCCTGTATCTTCATTCCACGGGGAGATTATTAAGTGGTGCTTTCTGCAGGGCATGCAGAGTCCCTCGTCAGGTTCTTGATGTTGTTTATTAAAGAATTTTAAAATGGATGCAGAAGGAAACTCTAGGATGAGTTACTGGAGTAAGAGAGAAGGAGAGTATCCTAAGCCTCAGGCTAAAGGTGTTGGGTAGAAAGGAGATGGAAACATACAGAGAAAAAAGTCAGACCACAGGCAGGCTTGTCATCAGGGAACTGGAGAAACCTGGAAGGAATCACTGGTCCTTGGGCAGAGCAAACTGTGGTCAGGATGGTCTTCCAGACAAAGAAAGATGTAGAATTCAGATAAAGGGTAAAGTAAGTTTTAATACAGAAAAAGTAGAAGATGCCCCTTGGATAGACAAGCTGGGCAACCCAGAGACAGGGGCGCTGAGTCTTTGTTCTCCTAGTTTTATTGAGTTCCTAGTGGAAGCTGGCTCAATGTGAAGTGAGTCCTGAGTGTGAAGCTCTTGCTTGGCCTTCATTGGGCCAGCCAAAGAGGTAATAATTAACCTTATTATTATAACTGGTTTTAACTTTATTTGTAGTGGGCTAAGAGCTTGCTCTGTGTGGCCTCAGACTCAGGATGTGCCTGAGACAGAAAGGAATAGTAACTGTATTTATCATCAATTTACCTTTTAGCTTCTGAGCCAGGTATTTATTGTCAGTTTACTTTTGGGGTTTTGGGCCAGAAAGGAACAGCATTTATTACTACCACCTACCTTTTAGCTTTTGGTTACCTAAACGTTACCCTGTCAAGTAGCCTGTGGACTTTTATTGTTTGTTGAAAGAAGAGTATCAGTTTATATTTAACCTAGCAGTAGAAGGCCAGGCTTGTAAGCAGCTGGGGGAATTTTCATTAAGCACCTGAAATCTGTCTCCTTTCTGACTTTAGGTTGGCCTTAGGTTGTGAAACAAGATCTTTTCTATAATGGAGAAAATGTCTTACCTGATCTGGTCTGGGCACAGAAGGTATCTGATGTCTACATTTCTATAGGGAGTTACTGATCACCAACCATGCATGCCATTAGTTTTAGAAGAAGCTGATATACTGGTATGTGTCTCAAATAGTTTTAGAAGAAGCTGATATACTGGTATGTGTCTCAAATAGGACCCGGGAAGTAGATGGCTGCAGAGGGCCCTTTTATTTACTTTTATCCTGCCGAGTATCCCTTATCAAAACTATAATTTTGCGGGGCGCGGTGGCACATGCCTGTAATCCCAGCAGCTTGGGAGGCGGAGGCAGGAGGGTCACAAGTTTGAGACAAGAGGCAGTCTGCGTAACTTAGCAAGACCCTGTCTCAAAAAAGTAAAAAAAAAAAAAAAAAAAAAGGGCTGGGGGTGCAGCTCAGTGGTCCAGCACTTGCAAAGCACGCAGGCACGAGGCCCTGGGTTCAACTCCCAGTACCACAAAACAAACAAACAAACTACAATTTCTACAAGGCTAATGATTTGGAAAACTTCATTCTGGTGATTTTTCTATGCTTTCTGTCCTCATTAATACGGATGACAGGTTGATAGTGTTTACTGTAAATGTTGTTGATGGGGGGTCAGAGCAGGAGTTTAGCACACTCAAGGCCCTGGGTTCCATCTTGAGCTCCACATACACACAAAAGTGTTTATGGTTGAATGAAAATACACATATGAAGCACTAAGCACGAAGTACTTCATCTGGATCAGATCAGTGCTTGATAAAATCAGTTCTTTAGTTCTGTCTATTCCGGTACTGAAATGTTTGTGATACTATGCATGCATGTAAGCCACATCTTCATTTTGCATGCATAAAATGTGATGATTTTAAATGTCCATTCCATCTCTGTAGAATTTTCATAGCTAATGAAAGAATATATCAAATTTATCTATAAAATGGTTCAGTATAAATATAGGGATAATTATATTTATGTCTTCATTTTTATAATTCAGTTGAATATGTCCTTTATTTTTTACAACTAATTAATTAGAAACAGCCACTATTGACAGCCTATATCATGATGGTCTATTGTTAGCACAAAAGTTTATTTATGTGATTATTTTTCAGCATCTGATTCAACTTTCTTGACTAGCTGTATAAGAGATGCTTAAAGTATGTGAATATAAAAGGAATAAAAACTAATTTAAATACTGAAAATCTTTCAGGTTAAAAAAAACAGCCTTTAGAACAAATTGCTAGCACAAAATAAAGCAAAATTAGACATAAAGTCATGTTGCCACTATAAAATAAAGCAAAATTGGATAAAGGAGCAATAATATATAAAATTAAAATTTCTCAAGAAATTGCTACCTACCTTAGGAAGTGGAAATGTTCTTGGTCCTGGTTTTGATGAAGTGGTCCAGGTACAAGAGTATTTATTTCCATTTTACTGGATGAATTAAGACTCCTTTGCAAAGCCTTCTGGGAGTTATATCACTCTAATGAGAAAAGAGTACTTCTGTTAAGAAGCAAAAGGCATAGATTATGGCTTTTTAAAAGTGCTGATAAAAAATAAAGTAAGTTAAAATATAAACAGAATGCTTATTAAATGAAAACTGGCTAGCTTTCATGGCATAATTTGAAACCCTTGTCAAATATTTTCTCCGTGGTTGCAGGCACTCCATCAATTCTAGACAAACTACTCAGACATTCTACCCATGTGGGCTGCCCATGGGGCAGTTTATTTCTTCTCACACCTGTGCCTAATGAGTAGCATTTTCGCAAACTTGGCTGTTTTCAAGGGAAGAAGAAGGAAAGGATTTCGTGCCAAAAAAAAAAAAAATTAAATCAAGATAAGAAATAAAAGCTATTGTAATTTATCTCCATCCAACTTACCTATAGAAGATCATGAATCTTATAAACATATAACAGGGTCTTAAGGCTGAGAGAAAGTTCCAGAAATCACCCAGTCAACTAACTGTCTCTCCCCTAGCAGGACTGTAAGAGATTAAAAATAGAAAGGACAAAGATTTTTCAGGAAAAATAGTCCACTATCCTCTAAATATAACCCGTGGAGTCAAGAAGTTATTTCTTATCAAGGATTTCC
Organism: Pedetes capensis; assembly: GCA_007922755.1. Classification (NCBI taxonomy): domain Eukaryota; kingdom Metazoa; phylum Chordata; class Mammalia; order Rodentia; family Pedetidae; genus Pedetes; species Pedetes capensis. The sequence continues at coordinate 24,521 of VMDO01023527.1, read as the reverse complement.
CTCTCCCAATAGGCAAGGAATTTGGTAAGGAGGAATATTGTCTGTGTTTGTTAGTCTTAAAGAAACTCAATTTTCATTTGGAAGAAATTGCCTATTAAAACTTATGCCTTGGATTATCTTAATTTCAGTCCTTCTAAGTTAGTGGATCTGAAATTATTTTTGCACTTAACCAAATATCTCCATCTCCAATCTTTAACCCAAATGAAGTCAATTTAATTCAGGTGTCTGTAATTGCTCTGGTTCCTCATTATGCCTTTCCAAAACCAAAACACCCAGGTAAAACTCCTCAGTACCCACACAAATATATATGCTCTTTTTTTTTTGTTACTAACAATTTGTCTGAAATGCCAGGAAAATCCTATTGCCATGGCAATTCCAAGAAGAAACAAGGCACAGTCCTAAATGAAAATTTGTTCTGTCTCTGCCACGTACATGCCATCATACAAATGCTAAGTTTCCTAACAAGTTACTGGAGTTAAAGAAAAAGCCACTAGTGTATTAAAGGCAAACTTCCTCATAGAAAAATGAAGAAATGAGGACGCCTTGTGTATGTTGTTGACACTTGGGAGAAAGCTCTTGAAACAGAATCAAGAGATGGTAAAAGTAAAACAGAATAAAGACCAGTATTTCTTTTTAAAATTGATTTTTTTAGACACAACTTTATTGAGGCATAATTTACATAATATGAAACCCACTATTTTAAGTGCACAACTCTGAGTTTTAACAATTTTACCAAACCATATACTCACCACCACAATCTAGTTGTAGAACACCTATTTCCACTACCCTAGTAAGAGTCTTGCTCTTAGGCACCCATCAATCTATGTTCTGTTTCTATAGGGTCTCCTGTTTTGTCACATTTCCTCTCTCTAAATTGACTTTTTTTTTTTTAAGAGAGGAAAGCAGGAAACTTTTTACTGAGGAAGACCCCACCCTGTCAAACTATTCTTCAGAATTCTTAAAGGAATCCAAGGAAATCTTGGACACTGGATATACTTGTTGAGTTAGACTGAGTCAGTGTAGTCTTTAAGATTTAATTATCTCCCAGTTAAAGATAATGGACTTACAGAGTCACAAGGGGTTTTGATAATGAAAGAACACTTGGAGCAAGCTCTGTTATCTTAACAAAGAAAAAGCCTCATTCTACAAAGTTAAAAATCCCCAAACAACTTCCAAGAAAAGGGTATATTCTCAAGCATTCCTATAAAATTCTGTCAAATATTATTATATTTTTGCTTGTGAAACATTAAAGGTTTTCCAGTTCCTTGGATAAATTTTATTTCTATGGGATTGAAATATAAAAATTTCTTCTGAAATGTAAAGTGAGCTTCCCCCCTCCCAAAGCTGTCTAATATATTTTGAGTACAGTAAATAGCTCAAATTATCCTGTTTGGGGTTGACAAAATACTTCTCTAACCACTTATTTCCTTCCTTCAGAATCTACATATTTTAAGAAAGCTTTAGCTTCAGGTTTATCTTGCTTACATCTTTATTTTCCAGGTATTCTCCCCTCTGGAAGGAACACTCAGCTTCCCAGAAATCTGCTAAATGTTCTGCAAGGAGCTCTTTATATTTGAAAGAGTGATGAGAAATTAAAAAAAATAAATAAATAGCAAAAACAAACAAACAAAAACCCTAACCCAGACGGAATTCTAAATGTGGGGAAATCTATGGCATTCTTTCAACTCAGAGTGTTGGTTGCAAAGTTTCCTCAAGAGTTATTTTACACCACTTGCAGGAAACTGATATTTGCTGTGGCTTTTTTTTTTTTTTTTTAATTTCTTACATAAAAACGAATGTTAGTTTTGTGTCTTTAAAGCGTTAGGGATTTTATAGACCATAGAGTTTAATTTACCTCGATGGCAGTTACTGAATGTGGAACTTTTGGAGAAAACAAGTGCCTTGCAGAAATAAACATATTTTGCTAGTAGCTTTAATATATTCTCAAAGCAAGCCAGTGCCTTGGGGCCAGTAATCCCAGCGACAAGGAAGCGGAGGCCTGAGGATGGCAAGTTCGAGGCCAGAAGCAGCCAACGTAATTCAGCGAGACTCTGTCTCAAAATAAAAATAAATTAAAAACAGGCTGGGGGTCCAAGTCAGTGCTGGAGCACCGTGGGTTCAATTCCCTAGTACCAGCACGACAATAAAAATTCTCAAAGCAAATGGGACCTCGGCACTCCTAACAGAAGGAGAAAGCAAAGCCTGGACTGCGGATCTCTCAGGAGTTTTTCCTTCTGAAGACCTTTCAAAGCAAGAATGCTTGTGTTTGTATGAAAAGCAGACCGGTGTGATGAGCTGCAAAACGCTCCAGATGTCTCCGATTCCCTTTCCACCCTCTGAGTGTAGAAGGACAGATACTTGAATCTTAAGTGGGAACTTTGCACAGTCTTGGAGAGAATAACAATTGAAATTATATATATATGGCACGGGGGCGGGGGCGGGGGCGGGTGGAGGGGTGCGGAATTCTGTTCGGAAACTGATGGCTGCAGAAAGAAAATGCTAGACTACTAAGGTGGGGGCTGTAGAAAGGCAAGACTGAAAGCCTCACCCTCTCCCTCAGTTTCTAGCAATTCAAACAGAAATCTCTGCTTTGTGTGTAAATGGCACAGGGAACGTGGAGAGACGGGAACGTTTTTCTCTTTTCCACAGCGGGGATGACTTTCCAGTTCTGAAGTTGTTCAATGCTGCTTTCCCTTCCAATTGAAATGGGCATCCCAGACTTGCCTGCATATTTTTTAAAACGGAAACTGTTGCTTTGTCCTTCCAAAAGAAACTCGGTTCTCCGAATTTCCCCTAGATCTGCAAAGCGTCCCGCAGAACTCCTGGTACTTAGTAGAAGCTCATTAAAGGATCCTTTTCCCCACTCGCACCCCTTTCTCCAGCTCCTCTCCCTCTGAACCAGGCAGGTACGGAGCGGAGGAGACAGCTCTGAATAGGACACTGTGAAGTCCGAGACAGGGGTCCCGAGTCAGCGCAAACTAGACCAGAGGAAAGCAACAGGAGCGGAGCCGACCCCGCCCTGGGACTGCAAAGTCTGGATTGCTACAGCTGGAAGGTGGCGGCTACTTTATGGCTTTTCCTCCGCACAGAATACACTCCTGTGAGCACAGACTTTTTTTCAGAGCTGACGCAATGCTCTCAAACACTACCACCATCCCCAACAAAAAAAGAAAAGGGAAGAGGGGGGAAGGTTTGCGGCCCCTAGCTTTACACACAGCTCCAGCCGCTCCCCATCCCTCCCTCCCAGCCTCCAAAAAGTTTGACGACCGCAAAGGAAACAGAAAAAAAGTTCTCCCGTCGCAGTCCTGGCGGGGCGATCAGCATCTCTTTTGTTCGGGACGAACCCACAGTCCCCCGTGACGTCACCCGGACCCCTGGCCAATCGGCGGGCGGCCGGTGGCGGCGGCTGCAGCCCCGGGAGGGGGCGGGGGAAGTCCAGCCGGTCCCTCCTCCCCCGCGCCTAGGGCCTCGCGGGGGGCGGGAGGGGACAGTCGCATATAAGCCCGGGCTCTGAGGGCCCAGCTGCCCGCACCCGCCGCGCTGCACAGGGGGAGGAGAGGAGCCCCGGGCGCGAGCGGGAAAGAAGGGATCTGCAGCCACAACTTCTCGTCCTCTCCATCCCTTCTGTAGCTCTTTCCGTCCCCTTCCCCACCCGCTGGCCCTCAGCTTCTCACAGGCGTCAGCTCCCAGGGCAGGCACTGGAAGGAACTTTCCTGCAGGTGGCGAAGGGACCCAAACTTAGTGACCAGTTGGGGAGGGCGGCTCTATCCGCATCGACTCAAGATGCTGAGGGGCCCGGGACCCGGGCTGCTGCTGCTGCTGGCGGTCCTGTGCCTGGGGACCGCGGTGCCCTCCACCCGAGCCGGGAAGATCAAGAGGCAGGCTCAGCAAATCGTGCAGCCCCAGGCCCCGGTGACTGTCAGTCAAACCAAGCGTAAGTACAGACCGCGGACTGGACAGGCTAGCGGCGGGGATGGGACCCTAACGCCAGCGAAAGTTGTAGCTGAAGTTTTGCGCGCGCGCTCAGGCGCGCGCGTCTGCATATATGCCAGGGTATGCGTTGAGTGCGCGCTTTATTGAGAGAAACCAGCTGTGGACACAAAAGCCTCTGGGTTGGAACAGGCTGTTTCTGAGGCCTAGGTGAAGATAATTTATTGGAGGACGAGGGCTCCGTGGTGTCCCCCAGTGTTCTAATCAATTCTGTGTGTTCAGATTATACTTCCATCAATTAATCAACTCTTGCCTTTAAAGAGAAAACTGATGTGTGCTTATAAATTTTCCATCTGAGATTAGTGATTCTTACTGCTCCTTATTTCATAATAATTGAGTAATTGCTTAAATATTTTCAAAATAGGGGTGGAAGGGGATAGCAAAATAGCTAGGTCGCTTCTAACAAGCTTGCAAGTCATGTAGTTGATTCAGATTGCTTTGGGCCCCTTCAGGATTCTTCTCCAAGAAGAGAAATTGGAAGTCTTCTTGCAGTTTTTTCAAAGACACATCCTCCCTTTGCCTTGGCTGAAGGAAACTTTAAAGTTGCCCTTCTGGGCTTATTTTTCTAAGAGTATTGAAATTCCTTACATATTTTTAAATGTAATTTCAACTATCCACCTTTGAAAATGTTTTCACTTCTTTCATGTAGATCCCCCACCAGATGGAGATGACGTTATTGTATAACATTAAGTTAAAAGAGAAGAAAAAGAATATCTAAATATCCGCCTGCACGATTTGTAGTTAACTCTTTGGAAAACTCATTTCTGTAACTATATTTTCGTAGAATATTGCTTTTAATTCTGCTATGGTGATTAACTCTTTTTCTATATTTGGTGCTCAGGTCATCAATTTAGTTATGTATGAATATTCCATCCTTTGGAAAAAAGGAGGGGTGGAAATGTAATCTTTTCCCTTAATGATTTACAGCTGGTTGTTATGACAATGGAAAACACTATCAGATAAACCAACAATGGGAGCGCACCTACCTCGGCAATGCCTTGGTTTGTACCTGTTATGGAGGGAGCAGAGGTTTCAACTGTGAGAGTAAACCTGAACGTAAGTGGCCTGGAACTCAGTCCTTGATATCTTTTAATAAAGGAAGTGATGCTTATTAAGTAAACATAGCATTAAGTAAAAATACACTCTTTTTCACTAGAATTACCTGTTATTTCCTCTTTATAAACATTTGACAACCACTTACATTTGTGTTTCATATGCTACTTTTACGTTTTAAACAAATGTCTCCGTAAGTAATTTCCAGTTTCTTTTATTTCCTCAATATTTTTGATGAGAAAAAGATTTTATGTATCCTCCTTTAAAAAGAAAGTTTATAAAAGCTTAATTTTTACTAGAAAGTCATCTCTGATCTTTAACTGTAAGATAATAGGCCAAAAAAACACTTAGGGGCGTTATCTTGTAGAGTGATTCATCCGCTGTAGTTCAATGAATAACCACTAAACGCTTCTCCTGCCTTGAAGATCATTGATATATATCTTGTAAATGGTAGCAATTCTTTAGAGAAGTACTGCTGAGACTACAAGGAAAATACTTGGTGGGATTAACAAGGGCCAGTGCCTGCTGGGATTTGGGGATCTTCACTGTTTGTTTTTATGTGGACCTTGGCTTGACTTCCCCAGTCGGAGGCTGGAATCTGAAATCCTTCCTTTGAATTCAAGCTAGTCATAGGGTAATGGTACTTTGTGAGGCTTTTTCCTGGAAATTCTTTACAATAAACATTCATCTACAGCATTTAAGGTAAGAACATGTCAAAGGTCAAAATCTGAGGCCTCACTAGGACTTAGGGTAAAATCTACAGCTCTCATTTCATTTTCAGTGGAGAAGTGGGGTTTTTTTTTGGATGGGTTAGAGGGTGGCAAAGCTTCTATACATGTGAGGCTCATGCGGATTTTTTTCTCCCCTCAGCTGAAGAAACTTGCTTCGACAAATATACTGGGAACACTTACCGAGTGGGTGACACTTATGAGCGCCCTAAAGATTCCATGATCTGGGACTGTACCTGCATTGGAGCTGGTCGGGGGAGAATAAGCTGCACCATTGCAAGTAAGCATGGCATTGCATAAAATGATGATAAAATATCATAAATATGGGTTTCTTTGTCACTGTCATTTTCTGTTATCCATGACTTGATAGTTCTTGTTTTGGGATTTATCCCTGGTGACCAGGTATTCTTATGTGTGGTCACCCAGCTGGTTCCTGTGCTTCTGGAAGATGGGTAGAATCAGTGTTGAAAGTGTGGGTTTATGAGTGAGAGTGTGTGTATGATGAGTGTATGTGTACTAATGTGACCAAAGTCGATCTCTTGGGTTCCATTTCAGTAAGATGTGCTTAGGGGAATTACTTATTTTAAATTACCTAGGCATCTTCAGATTTAGCTCAGTTGGTAAAGCACTGCGCTGCAGTCTCTGAGGTCCTGAGTTCAATTCCCAGCACCACAAAAAATGGGAGCAGGACCTGGCAATCCACTCCCAAGGCAATCCCTAAACAGTCAGCCATTGAAAACCCTATGAGGGTCACTATGAGTCGGATATCGACTCGATGATACCTAACAACTAACAACAACAGCTATCTTCAGGGCTGGGATTTAGCTCAGTTGGTAGAGCACTGCTCTTCAGTCTCTGAGGTCCCAAGTTTGATTCCCACCACTGCAAAAATAGGAGAAGGACAAGGCAATCCTAAAACAATCAGCCGTTAAAACCCTATGAGGATCGCTATGAGTTGGACACGACAGGATGGCACCTAACAACAGGCATCTTCAAGCTAGATTATCATGTCATTATCTGCAATGAGTGAGATGTTCATGAAGTGTGAACTAGCCGTGTTTCTACTCTTTTCGTTTGCAATGCAGAGAGTTCTTGCAGCTCAGAAACAGTCTAGATTTTTTTTCTTTTCTTTTCTTTTTTTTTCTTTTTTTTTGTAACCAAGAGGTTATACCAGGAAGCAAATCTCCCCATTCCCAGAGATAATATGGAATGACTAACCCAGCAGTGTTTCCAAGAATCTCTGGGGACTATGCTGACTCTTATCTACTCTGGTGTAGCTTGGGCAATACTTCCAGTATGATTCACTCAGTTACCAATATTTTCTATTAATATAGCATTTTAAATCTATCTTTTAATTACAGGTCATCTTAAAGGCTCTATTCAAAAAAACAAGTCAGTCTCTTGTGACAGACCCAGTCAACATTCCCCTCATTAATGTTAGGGCTTATCCAAATTTATTGACAATTCTCAAGTGTCAGTGGTCCATTATGTTTACAATCCAGTGGACAATTTAGCCTTTGGATATGGTGTTGGATTTAATAGCCTAGAAAAATATCAAGATTTCCATGCTTATGTGTATGTTACCTTGCTCTCTGCCAAAACATTATTTCTTGCTACAGTCAAATGCAGGCTCTCCCGAAGTTGGAATGTTGTCCCGTGTTGCCTTTTCATTGAAATAGTCTTAGGTTCAACGTGCTATGTATGTGTGGAGTCCATGCCTCTCAGCTTTTCTTATTTGCTTTAGGACCCAATTTCCTGTGATCTCTCTGGGGAACTAGGATTTATGACCTCTTTGCTATTCAGATTTCTCTGTGATTTTCTTTTGTGTTAAGCAAGACATGTAATGGAATTGACCCAAAGTGAGCAATCTGTTACCTTTCCCCCTGTCTCTGATAGGAATGCTGTCCTTGGTGTCACACTTTGGCCAATAAGAGACTTTTTTCTGTTAATTCTCTGCCTTACTCTTTCCTAATATTTGCCTTTTATCTTAAACAGACCGCTGCCATGAAGGGGGTCAGTCGTACAAGATTGGAGACACCTGGAGGAGACCACATGAGACTGGGGGCTACATGTTAGAATGTGTGTGCCTTGGTAACGGGAAAGGAGAATGGACCTGCAAGCCCATAGGTGTGTGGCTTTTAGGGATGAATGGGGGGAGGGGCAGAGATGTAGTCATAGTATTAAGTTGAATGAAAATTACATCTACACGGGCAAGAGATCTGAATTACAAATTTAAAAATAGTGGAAATGGAATTTTATTTCAAATCGTAAAATGTTATATGATCTGAAGTCTTCTTACATCAGATCACAAAGTACTGACCACATATAGGAATCTTAGTTCTGTTTCAAAAGCACAAGATGGAGTTGAAAGTTTCAGGAAGAAGTCGTTTCTTTTGTTTCTATCTAATCTCAGATTCCTTCTTGGTTAAGACATACGTTATCTTTAACAAATGACTCCTTTGACACATTGCTTTGTTGGAATGCACTGGTCTGAAACGCAAAATGGCACCTTGGTAATTTCCTTTCAAAATAAATATTCTTAAGCTTCTTTTGGTTTCAATCCTCAGTTGAACTCTATAAGAACAAGTCCAAAAGTTTTTGGCTCTCATTACTTATTATTCTCTAGTTCAGAGGTTTTTTATTTTGTTTTGTCCTTATTTTTTTAGAGAAATTTAAATTTTAAGTAGCTTTCTTGTTTTATTTAGGTCATTCATAATTCATAATTGGTCATTCATAATTAAGATTGGAATTTTACATATGCAGTCTCCCACAGACTATATACATGGATTCTTTCTATTCAAAATGCTTGTGAGGAATTTAGGACTGGCTGAAAATATGCAGCCTATGTACTCATTAGGAGAACAGAACTTCTGCCTGCCAGCTTGGCTTGGGCTTCCTTTTGCTTTGGCTACTTGCTATGTGCTTAGTTGCAGGGCGTGCCTTTCTTTCTGAACAGAGTACCACTTAAAAAAATGTGGCTGGATTTTTGCTTACACATTACACTTTAAATTACAGGGAGACTGTACAATTTAAAATAACCTTTTCTTTCTGTTTTTCTTCCAAATTTTTCTGCAGCTGAGAAATGTTTTGATCATGCTGCTGGGACTTCCTATGTTGTCGGGGAAACCTGGGAAAAGCCCTACCAAGGCTGGATGATGGTGGATTGTACTTGTCTGGGAGAAGGCAGCGGACGCATCACTTGTACCTCCAGAAGTATGCTTTAGATCTTTATGTTGAAGATTAGGCCAAGTATTTTTTCCTGGGTTTCTCTAGGAACCTGGGTTCCTAGAGAAAATTGTAATACCATCACACTTAGAACACACCCAATACACCAACATGCTTTGGTAATTTTAGGATGTTAAGAAAAATTCTACAGCCAACATAACCTGCTTCTTCGGAGAAGACAAAGTAAATAGAAAAAACAATCTTAGTTCAATAATATCTTAGGCTGTCAGCTACTAAAAGGAACTTTAATATTTCTTCAAATGTTATATATTATGGACCTGAAGATCAGTTGCCAATGGATAACTTAATTAAGATAATTTTTAAGTATTAAGAGCAAAGAAATAATTAAAGTAGCATACAAATGTGTCTTTTCACATGGATATGCTATTGATATGGCAATGAATCAGCTGTAAAGGTTTAGGTTTCCTTCTATGTTTGAAATTTAAATAGTACATATTCATAAGCAAAATTGATGAAAATGTGAAATATTTATCCCATAGGTTAAAATTGTCTACTCTGGAGTTAAGGATAATGTCTCTTACCTAGAGGTTATTTGTGCTATAAAGAAGCTGACCTCAGGCATCTTTCCTGTCTCTTCTAAGATTATCTTGAAGTGTTAATTGCAGCTGTTGGCTTCAACACTCTATTTGTGGAATTTCAAACTAACAACCACTATGGAATTGTTGAAGCAAAACTATTGATCAGTAACTATTGGTGTTGTGAATGAATGTAAAATCAAATCTAAATATCTTTGAACCTATTTTGTTTATCCTGCAGCCAATAGCCCCCTGGCATCAACTCTTGGAAGTTAAGCAGGGTCAGGCCTGCTTAGTACTTGGATGGGAGGTTCACCACTGGTGAACACAGGGTGCTATAGGCTTGGGAGAAGGAACTGGCAGCCCACTCCCAAAACAATCAGCCATTAAAAACCCTATGAATAGCAGAGAAGCACTGACATGGCGCATTGTCTGAGAGTGTTTCATTCTGTTGTATATAGGGTAGCTATGAGTTGGACCCAACTCAATAGCACCTAACAACAACAACACCTTAAAGTAGTTAACTAGAAATACTCATCATCTAAATTCAAAATCTTTGTTAAAAAAAATGAGTTGCATGGGAAATGATAGTTTAGCCAAATATTTTCCCCAAACCTTGTAGTCCATGAGATCTTTGACTTCCAAGAACTTTGTGGCAATCTTCTAGCTTAACTCCTTCATGCATAGAGTCCTATTTATAGGACAGTAACACTATAAGGAAATACTCACAACACTGTAGTTTCCATTAGACTAAACATAAAAGCATGTTGTCAGTTGGTAAGGTTGATATAGTGTGATAGTATGTGCATGTGTGCATGTCTGATTCAAATTCCAAGAAACAATAACCAGTGACTTCGTTACTGTCTTACAAGTAGGACGATGTGTATTAATGCGTTAAGACAAACGAAGTCTAACTCAAACTCTTATCTGTTATTCAAAACTCTTCTAATAGCAAGCCAGGAAAAGTTCCTCAAAGAAAAGTCACTTATTCTATGAAATTTTATAACCACACACTTTGTACAGGTTATAAGGAGGCAAATATGAATTAGACAGTACCCCAGATTTCTAAGAGCACTTAGTAGGTCAGGGAGATGACAGAGACTTATACATATATATCATATACAAACAACAATGTAGGAATTTCAAGAGAGATACTGAAAATAGTGCTGTAGAGCTTCAAGGGATTGTAAGTACTTTTAGCTGGGGATTGGTGGAAGGCCCCAACCAACAATGATAACTTCATCCAACTCCCATTCCTCTGGCAGATGGATGTGCATATGTATTTGTGTGTGCTTATATCAACTGTTATTTTCTTCTAACCTAACAGTTGCAGTACTATCTGATTCACAAACAAATCAGATCTTCAATATTCACATTGTAGCATATGGGCAAAGCTAGATTATAATTTCAGTGATCTATTTGCCAGATAAATGAACACATAGAGTAAGGGTAATTTGTTGTTGTTGAGGTTGTTGTTAGGTGCCATGGAGTCTCTGTCCAACTCATAGTGACCCTACATACAACAGGCAAAACACTATTGTTAGTGCTTCTCTGCTATTCATAGGGTTTTCAATGGCTGATTGGTTTTTGGGAGTGGGTTGCCAGGTCCTTCTCCCAAGCCTACAGCACCTGGTGTTCCCAGGTGGTCTCCCATCCAAGTACTAACAAGGCCCATCCCTGCTTAGCTTCCAAGATCTAGCAGGATCAGATGCCACAGTGACAAGGCTGCCGGCCTAGGTGCCTTTAGTTACCAATTACTATTTACAAGAAAAATTCCACTTTTTTACTAAAGAGTTAACACTGAGCAATTCAAAAGAGGCCACTTTGTAGCTTCCTTGGGACAATTGGTAGAGACCCTTAAAACCTGCATTACTTACATTACTTTACATTGTTTGTAGTGTATAAAGAACGTTCCCTATTAAAATACAGTCCATATATAGTAATTACTAAAAGAATGCCTGGGAGAGACTGAGAAAGAAAATGATAGAATAGTAGAATGCCAGGGAATGGTAAAAGGATCAGTTTGAAATGCATTAAATAAAAAGAAAAATAATGAAAGATGCTGAACAAGACTTTTGGTAAATGGAGAGGTCAAACTAGACTGAACCACACACCTCTGTTTCCACTGTAACAAATATAACTCCATCTTTCAGGAGTTTAATACTTGCTGCAGCACTCGTACTGAATATGAATGTATTAACAAAAAATGGATTACCAAGCATTAAACTACTATATTCTTTTCTTAGGTTTGATTGGCCACTTGGCAATCTCAACCTGATTTTTCTATTTAAATGCTTCCTTTCTGAAACAGACAGATGCAATGATCAGGACACGAGAACCTCCTATAGAATTGGAGACACTTGGAGCAAGAAGGATAATCGAGGCAACCTGCTCCAGTGCATCTGCACAGGCAACGGCAGAGGGGAGTGGAAGTGTGAGCGGCACGCATCTCTGCAGAGTACATCAGCCGGTGAGATTCAGTGCTGGAGGGGCCAGGAATGGGAAAATAGCTCAGGAAATATTTCTAGAAACCCATCTTCATGACATTCCATTGAGGATGCTTTGAAGTATGGGTTAACAAGCTGATCGTTTTCATATTATTAGTTGTTAAAAAAAAATTTAATGCCAAGTGTTTTTTAAAAATTTCATTTTGAGACAGAGTTTTGCAGTGTACCCCAGGCTGGCCTCAAGCTTGTGGCTGTCCTTCCACCTCAGCCTCCCCAGTGGTTGAGATTACAGGCATGCACCACCATGTCCAACTTCAAGTTTTAAATTTTGGAGAAAATTTCCAATGAATGAAAATGGATCTTGGAAGTGGGAAGCAGGCATGAAAAAATAAAATTGTGTTTGAAAAAAATGATAAGGAATGGGAGTGTAGCTCAGTGGTATAATGCAGGTCAGTGGCAGAGTGTGTTCTCAGCATGCTTGAGGCCCCAGGTTTAATCCCCACCACCAAAACAAACAATAATCATAATTTTCAATTTTAAAAATAAACTTTAATAATTTCTGGCAAGCCAGGTGTGGTGGTGCACACCTGTAATCCCAGCGGCTCCAGAGGCAGAGGCAGGAGGATCGCAAGTTCAAGACCAGAGGCAGTCTGTGTAACTTAGCAAGACCCTGTCTCAAAAAAGTTTAAAAAAATGGGTTGGGGGTGCAGCTCAGTGGTCCAGCACTTGCAAAGCATACAGGCACAAGGCCCTGGGTTCAACCCCCAGTACCACAAAAAAAAAAAAAAAAAAAAGAAAGAAAAAAAAATTTCTGGCATGAAAAGAGGTTGTTTTTTTCATATCATAGATGTTTTATAAAACAGTCTAAAGAAAGAAATACAGCTATCGAGGGTGTGTGTTTCCTCTGTTATTATTCTTAGTATGTTTTCATCAAGTTTCACTATATAATGTGCCAGCATTGTTACTTAGCCTCTTAGCAATTAGTCATTTAGCTAAAAATATTAATTACATAGATTTTTCTCCTTTTGATGGATTTTTAATTCAATCTAACACTTATGAAAGTGAACAAAATTGTATTTGATGATATCTTTGAGTTATTTGATTATTATCAATAACATTTCTGCCTACTTAAGAAAAAGAAAAGAAAAATCAATTATAAATATTAATATATTGAGCCTGATTAAAGGAGTAGTTAAAAAATTAAATACAGGTAAACAATAAATATTAGCTATTTTTTGATATTACTAATCTACTGAAAAGGCTTCATTGCTCAAAAATGTCTAAGAAACCCTGGGTTAAACAAAACAAAACCTTCTACACAGGGCCTTTATATTCCTTTGCATTGTGAATTTCAAGGTGGGATACATGGAGACTGGGCTATCTTCCCAATATATGTATGTGAAGTATCTTTAAGTTCTAGCATTCAGCAATACTTAGGGAGATGCTAAATTCTATCCACCAGTTGTTCTTGCATCAATTCTGACTCTGTAGTCACCCTTGATCTTCAGCAGGTCAGATTTCCAAAAATTCCAGGAAAAGACTAATGCATTCTGCTGCATTATTCTGCAGGGAAACTTAAGAGTATTTGTTGGTTTTTAGAAAGAAAAAAAGAAAGTATACACACATATACACAGAAAACAAAACAAAGGTACAAGTAATCTCAAGGAAAGACAAAATACAGAAGGAGGGTCAACTTCTAAGGAATCCAGCAGGCTGCCCAAGACCCCATCCAATGAGCCCAGCATTTCAGGGAATACAGGAGGTCTGTTGTGGAGTGGCGTAGGCTTCTAAAATCAGTGTCAGGATGAGTAATGCCCAGGTATGTTGAGCTTATGGAGGAGGCAAAGAGAGGAAAAGCGAGGCAGACTATTTCAGGTGAAGGGGAGTGCATGAAGACAGGAAAGAAACATGACACCAGGTGCACTGGGAGATGAAACACAGCTCAACAGACTGAGGCTCAGAGCAAGGTAGAAAGTGGCTGGAAGTGAGGCTGGCAGGAAGTGAGCCATGAAGGCTTATGAAGCTTGTGGGCTATGAGCTTCCTGGCATGAGTGAGGATTTGTTGAAGGTTTCTTCTCTGCTGAGTGGCTGAATAATGTCTATCACTTAGAATATACTCCTGGTAGCTCCAGATGAGCCAGAAGATAGAAATTACTTGGTAAAGTCTTGTGGATTATTTCTTACAACGAATACAAAAGCTAGAATGCAGACTGGAAGGAACATTTCTTTTCAGTTCCACATCAGTAACATCAAGGATTTCACCAAAGTGATCCCTGTGAGATCCAGAAGGTCCTGACTCCAGAAATCCTGAGTTGTCTTCTCTCACCTAGTTTTGTGACTTGCATTTCTTGTGCTTCTAGGATCTGGCCCTTTCACAGATGTCCGAACAGCTATTTACCAGCCCCAGCCTCCCCCGCAGCCTGCTCCATATGGCCACTGTGTCACAGATAGTGGTGTCATCTATTCTGTGGGGATGCAGTGGCTGAAGACCCAAGGAAACAAACAAATGCTTTGCACATGCCTGGGCAATGGAGTCAGCTGCCAGGAGACAGGTATGCATTATCTTTAAAAAAAATAGTACTAGTGACTTTATTATTTAGTTTTCACAAGTCAACACATATGCTTATTTTTTTTTAAATGTGAAGCAATAAAACACGAAAACTTTATAATTTTAGCTATGATCACAATCATAGTGGTATTTTATATATTTTCTTCCGTTTTTGTTTGCTGTTGTGGTACAGGGAACAATATTTTTAATCTATATATTTTCCTTTCTTTTTTATCCTTTGAGACCAGGTCTCATTATGTAGCCCAGTTTGGCCTCCAACTTGCGATCCTCCTATCTTGGCCTTCCAAGTGCTGGGATTACAGGTGTGCCTTACCATGCCTGGCTCCTTATGCATTACCTTTATTTGCCAAAAATGTTGCTACAAGCAAGTTGCTTTCTGAATAGCTAATCGTCCCTATTTTATACTCCAAATCTCAAATTGAAGCAGCTTTGTATCATTCAGATAGTGTAAAGCATCTCTGGGCTAGAAACATAGTAGTAACCATAGCAATAAAACATTGGCACACTTTATAAAAGACATTCCCCTAGAATTGCTTCATATATTATTTGTTTTGGCATGAATATAGTCATACATATCCTCCTCATATCTGGGAAACATCCTTAATTAACTGGTATTCATTTAGCTTTACAAATGGAGAAGCTGAGGCAGCAGAAGTAGTAACAAAGGGCATCAGCAGAAAAACTCAAGCCCATTGATCTGTCTTCAGCAGGCATGGCTTCCTGAGTAATTCATTTTGAATGAAATGAACCAGACGAACATCTGTACTTCCAACTTTTTCCTTTGAAGGCACATGCTCAGTCTCTCATGTGTATTAGAAATAAGCCCACTGGTGGGAGGTAAAGCAGCTCTATTGACTGAGACTCTTTTGGTTATGCTTATAGCTGTGACCCAAACTTATGGTGGCAATTCAAACGGGGAGCCATGTGTCCTCCCGTTCACCTACAATGGCAGGACCTTCTACTCTTGCACCACTGAAGGGCGGCAGGATGGACATTTGTGGTGCAGCACCACTTCGAATTATGAGCAGGACCAGAAATACTCTTTCTGTACAGACCATACTGGTGAGTGTTCTAGGAGAAACCACAGGAAAACCCATTTTCTTTGCCAGCAGTTGAACCAATAATTTTGAGGCTGCACAAGAGGCTTCACTTTTGATCTGTTTCAACCCAAGAGACTGGAGCTAACTCAGCAGCTGATGCTCTTTGTGTTTCCCAGCATCACTGGGAAATGACACCAAGGGAAAAATCCTTCAGTTCCTTTATTTTGACATACAGCGGTTATGATGTAATTAAAGATATTCGTATATTGAGATCAGTCAGTGATCCCCCAGGGCTGACAGATGCACAGAATGGGTATCTGAGTACCTTTGCTTATCTTCTGGTTAAAACTATATCTTATATAAAGCTATCATTTAATCTTTTTTCTTCTTGGTTGGGAAAAATGAATGAAAATGGAATTTGAATCTATTTTGAAGGTGAAGATAAAAAATATACTAAAAAGCTTAGACTATATTATCAGGTGTCTTTATTCTGAGATAGACTGAGAATTAGTTGCACAAATCTAGCTTTCTCACAGTCTTTCTGTAATAATTCCTCGATGTACACTGCAAAGTTCAGTTGTAATCATTTTCTTTCTATTCCTATATTGTCCTGGGCAGTACTGGTTCAGACTCGAGGTGGAAATTCCAATGGTGCCTTGTGCCACTTCCCCTTCCTGTACAACAACCGCAATTATACTGACTGTACTTCTGAGGGCCGGAGGGACAACATGAAGTGGTGTGGAACCACACAGAACTATGATGCGGACCAGAAGTTTGGATTCTGTCCCATGGCTGGTAAGATGAAGCTCTGTGGGTTGCCCATGTGGAAAAATATCCGGGGAGCAGAGAAAGAGACTAATGTCATGTTTATTCATATTTCACTCATTAAGACAACTTGGAAAAGGAACTTTATGTGATATATGTGAATATACACATTTATGTTATATATATCAGAATCAAGAAGACGGTGTAATTACATAATTATTGATATGCTTTTAAAAATCCCATTGACATGATTTAATGTCAAAAATCCATAAATACAATAAAAATATGCTTTTGTAAGTCTGGAAATGTAAATTTACAAAGGTCTGTCTTATGTAAAGAGAGAATAACTGAATTGCTGGAAGCAATCTGCTGCAGTCACATACCTATAATTATTGACACATGGCTTTGATTTGACAGGCAAAAACTCTGTCACTTATCAAGTATCCAAGTGACTACAACAAGTTAGAAATTTTATTTTCTACTGAGTAGGAAACTATTTTATAAAAATGTCTCTAGATCTCCAAGTCTCTACCTGAAATGGAGAGAGAGGAACCAATACTTTTTATTTTCAAAGTTTAGGAGTCCCATAGATTACACTTGATTTTCCAGTTATAGAACCACTTTTATTTCTCCCATTTTGACAAAAGATAACATTGAGTTTAGGAGGAAAACTCACTTTCCTTGCAATTCAATTCCAAACACAGTTTTCCTTTGAACTAGAATAAAGTGAAACTAAGAAAAGTTACAAGGCAGTGGTCAATTCAAGTCTTCTAGAACAATGTGAACCCTCTGAATGAATGCATATTATCTTTGTTTAACATTTCCATGCCCTTCCTGTAATAATTTCCTACAACACACTTCCCTTCTGGACTGTATTTTCTCCCTCTGAGGCTCAAAACTCTACACCTCTGCTAGCAGCACTTAGATGTCTTGGAGGCAGACAAGACTTTTTCCAAAATGAGAATTCTTAGGATGAGCAAACAGAACTGATAATACTTCATGCATATATCCATTTGGACCTTGTGATCATTTATCAAGTATATTTCTTGTTCATTTCCAAATAGCCCATGAAGAAATCTGCACAACCAATGAAGGGGTCATGTATCGCATTGGAGATCAGTGGGACAAACAACACGATATGGGCCACATGATGAGATGTACCTGTGTTGGGAATGGACGTGGAGAATGGACATGTGTTGCTTACTCCCAGCTACGAGGTATGCTGGTTATTAATGAAAACATTTGAGGGAGCAAAGAATACAGAGAGACAGACTTTCGTGTGAAAACTTGTACTTTGCCAAAAGCAGAGGAAAAACTATGCAATGCCACTCCATTAGTTTACTGTGCTGGAGACGTTTATTATTTCCAGCAGCTAGTTAGGAAGAGCTGGCTAGCAATTCTAGGGCTCTGAAACATTCCCAATATGTAAGTAGTTAGGCTGAGCCAAAAAGATGACTTCAAAGGTGAGAACACCAACATTTGATCCTTCTAGCTTTAGGTTATAGCTTAGGTTCATGTCTAGAAATGATTGGATCATGTCTATGAAGAAAACAGACTTTGCTCCTCTAAAATTGAATTGTTCCAGATCCAAATATGTAGATAGACTAATTTTTTCTCATATATATGTACATATATATTATGGGGAATTATTGATTTATTAAAATTATTTAAGTCTTCTATTTCTGTTTTGAAAAGTAATATTTAGTTAGAACTCTGAGCTAATACATAGTTCAGGTGGCTAGTCCATAAATGTTGGCCCAAATTTGTTTCTTTTGTGGTGTCCAATGGAAAACATGATTGTGGGAGTAATAATAATTACATATGATATTGCAGTGCTGAAATAAGGCATGCAGAACAACTTCTCACTTTGCAGATGAGGAAACTGAGACCCAAAGTGGGAACGTAATTTTTTTGGGCTCTCTCAGAGAGTGAGAAACAGAGCTGACCCATTTTTTTAAAATTGTAAAGCACCATATACATCATTTTATTTCCCAACTGCAATTATCTCCCTTCTTCCCATTTCAGAGACCAGCCCATACGATACCAATGCTGTGTGCTGCATAAGTATGTTTAAGTATCCTATTATAACAAGCAGAGGTTTAAAGGAAATTGTCGACTAGGCAAGAATTTTATAAAAACTAATACATGTATGCCTGCAGCAGTACCAGGGAGCTAAGCAGGGTTGGGCCTGGTTGTTACTTGGATGGCAGACCTCTGGGGAACACCAGGCGCTGTAGGCATGGGAGAAAGACCTGGAGAGCCACTCCCAAAAAACAATCAGCCATTGAAAACCCTATGAATAGTAGAGAAGCCCTAACAATAGTGTTTCGCCTGTTGTACGTATGGTCACAATGAGTTGGACACAGATTCAATGGCACCTAACAACATAACAAGAAGACGTGTATGTTCAAAAATTGGTTCTTCACAGAAAGGTGTATTTTACCGTATTCTTTAGTTGAATTTACTATAACCTCTGACCCAAATATGTAAGAGAGAATTTGGGAGAGGAGGCAAAAATTATATTACTAAGTTTTGGGAACAAAGTTTATTGTATGTCCATTGTTGTTGTTGTTAGGTGCCCTCGAGTTGGTATTCGACTCAAGGTGACCCTCACAGGGTTTTCAATGGCTGACTGTTTCGGCATTGTCTTGGGAATGGATTGCCAGGTCCTTCTCCCATTTTTGCAGTGCTGGAAATTGAACTCAGGACCTCAGAGACTGCAGCGCAGTGCTCTACCAGCTGAGCTAAATCCCAGCCCTATTGTATGTCCATAGGAAAGTTATTTTAGCAGAGGTGTTGATAATCAAGTGGAAGAACTATGAGCTTTGAAAAGAATAATTTCTTTTATTTCATTAGTGGAACTTTAAACGTTCCTCACCCATCCAACATTTTCCCAAACAGATCAGTGCATCGTTGATGACATCACTTACAACGTGAATGACACATTCCACAAGCGTCATGAGGAGGGACACATGTTAAACTGTACCTGCTTCGGTCAAGGCCGTGGCAGATGGAAGTGCGACCCCATCGGTAAGTAGCCCCTTCTCCTGGATAATTTTGGAGATGGAGAAAGGTTAGGCAGTTTCACATAAGGAAAGCTATTTGATGCTACATGACTGAAGTCGACTCCAGACTTTGGTCAGTTCTTTGCAGAGAGCGTTGTAAAATCTTTTCTCTCACCATGAAGCAGTATATAGTCTCTGTAGTAGTAGTCATCTTTTTTCTGTTGTTGAATTTAATGACAATGCAGGCTTACTTTGAGTGCTGTTCGTTCTTTTCTGAATCATAAAGCTAGTCCGTGTTAGGAAAAGGAGCTTTCCTTTGCTGACCATATAGTAACATGGGCAAAGGACTATGTTAGTAAATACCTCCCTCCACAACACTTTATTTTTTTTGGCTGTCCTTTGTAACAGAACTGAGCAAAGATTGAAGGTTCAGCCTTAAAAGAGCTGTGTTACCAACACTTCAAAGTATAAGGTAACTCATTAATATTCCTTTACTGAAACAGGCAAGTTACTCAGAGAAAACAAGCTGATAACATCAGTTTGTTTGACCTGAGATTGTCAACACGAACAGGCATCCAAAGAGGTTTTCCTGGAAGCTGCTCACATCAAATTAGTTCCTCCAGATTTTGAAAAAGCGCACAAAGTGAAATTATTGCATTTTTTTCCTTGCTATTCAAATGACAAGTTAGTTACATTGATATGGGTAAAATACAGTATCTAATTTTTAAATTTAATATTCAGATTATCAATATGTACTGAAATCTTAAATTTACATTTTTGTTTAGAAATATTACCCTTTTTAAGAAACGATATATCCTGCCCAATGAGTACATTTTTTAACTAATAATTTCCCTCTGAGGTAAAGGATGTGAAAAAATATCATTTTAACCATATGTATTGGTAAGAATGGGCCGGGATTTAGCTCAGTTGGTAGAGCACTGCTCTGCAGTCTCTGAGGTCCTGAGTTCGATTCCCAGCACCACAAAAATGGGAGAAGGACGTGGCAACCCACTCCCAAGGCAAATCCCGAAACAGTCAGCCATTGAAAACCCTATGAGGGGTCACTATGAGTCGGATCCGACTCGATGGCACCTAACAACTACAACAACAAATTGGGAAGAACAGTTGCAAATTCTATTCAAAATTCTAAGAATGTATGCTTAAATACACTGAAGTTCACTTTCTAGCTTTAAGTCTCTGAGACTGATCTTTTTCCTTGCACATATTCTAGACCAATGCCAGGATTCAGAAACTCGGACATTTTATCAAATTGGAGACTCATGGGAGAAGTATGTGCATCGGGTCAGATACCAGTGCTACTGCTATGGCCGTGGCATTGGAGAATGGCATTGCCAACCTTTACAGACCTATCCAGGTAAGTATCTCTAAGACTGCAAATTCAGAACTGTTGATGGTCAGAAGAACAGGGCAGGACCAATGATTTTAACACCCTGAGGCATACGTTGGGGGCCCCTTTCTCTCTCCCTTCTTTTTCTCATATTACGGTGTAATAATCAAAGTTTTGACCAAAACAATTTTCCTTCCTCTTCCCATGAAGTAAAAGTTATAGAAAGCTGTGCAAAGGCACATGTTTGGAGTCTTCTTACACTATAGAACATTCCGTTAGGTTAAAACACTCCAGCTAATTTTATGTCATATCCATACATGGAAAAAGAAACCATGAAGTAAGTTATGCTAGGAGTAAAGGATTGGGGTTTGACATTATGATTCCTAATGGAATAGTTGTGTGGAGAGATGGCATGAAATACAATATGAGCTATGTATTTGTTCACCATGTCATCTGAGTCCTCTTTATGACAAACTTTCCATTTGTTTGATCAGTTGAATGTGGAACAAAGTCTTCTGGGCCAAGAGTTGAGTAACTTGGTCAACTCTTCGCCTGAACAGTTCAAACATCCTCAAATATTTATTGCTGGATTTTTTCAGGTCACAAAGGCATCGTGCCTAGCTGTAGGTATTATTAATTTATTTTTGGAAAAATAAATTAAATATAAAATTCACTGAATGATTATAACAAAACATGTTGAATTATGAAAGTTTACTTATTAGATATTGGTTATTTGAGCAACTACTGAGGTACAAAGTCTTTTCAGATCTCCATTAGCTTTAGACCTAAAACATGACCTATATTCAGAAACAAGATTTAGGGGTGTCAGAGTCTGCATGTGACAAAAATTAAGATTAAATTAACTCTGTCTCTTCATAATGGGATAAGAGGTGCACTATCATTAAGAACAAACCATTTGGCCAAAGGCAGTGTCAGCTCAGCCTTAGGTCCCAGTTCTGAATATGCTGTGAGAGATATACTAGTCAAGCTTCACTCCATTTTCTCACCTGTAAAATGAGGGATATTGCAGCTAATTATCTTTAAAGTTCCTTCCAGCCAACAATTGGATTATAGAAGTACTCTAAGTTCAGAAAGTACAGAATTGAAATAGTTGGCTGTCTTTTTTTTAAATAATGCAGTAAAAAATAGAATCTTCTAAAGAAATAATCTCTTGCCTCAATGTTTTTGGTTCCTATTGGTGGAGCAATTTGTTGAAAATTATTTTTTCTTCAGTGATTTAGGGAGAGCTTTTCTTTCTCTCTCTTTTAAAATCAGCCTGTCCACATAGCTGCTTGCTGGAAGCATTGAGGTGGAGCTGTTGGAGATAAAATCTGGATGGGAAGATGTCCCTCTGGGTGGAGTTTTACCTGTCTATTTCGTTCTACTCTCGGGAAAGGGCAGCACCAAATTCCCATTGAGCACAGAAGAGGTTTAGGTAGAGGAGATCAGTGCTTGGCCTCAGACATTGTTCAGTGCTTTTCTGTATGCCTGGTTTGCTCAATGGTTCATGAGTAGCATGTGGGGCTTAAAGAGTTTGGGAAGAAATTGCTGGGCATGGTGGTCCACGCCTGTAATCCCAGCGACTTGGGAGGCAGAGGCAGGAGGATTGCAAATTCGAGACCAGAGGCGGTGTGTGTAATTTAGAGACCCTGTCTCAAAAACTTAAAAATAAAATGGGCTGGGGGTACAGTTCAGTGGTACAGTACTTGCAAAGCATGCAAGTGGAGGCCCTGGGTTCAATCCCTAGTACAAAAAAGAAAAAAAAAAAAAAGAAAGAAAAAAAGGAGAGAGAGAGAGAGAGAGAGAGAGAGAGAGTTTGGGAAGAAAAAAAGGGTTATGGGTAGTCTCTGAGCCTTGTCCTGTTTGTTCTTCCTGCAGAGGACTTGATAGACTTGTTCAAACTAACAAAAGATAAGAGGCATTTGTTTTGTCAACGAGCAACCAGGAAAACATAGCTCTCAGCAAATTAGGTAGAGAAACAAAAAAGGACTCAGTCAAGGAATCATGAATGTTTACCTTCTCCAGGGTCACCATTATGGAAATTACTCATTTTAATCTTATTTTAAACTGACTTTGAAAGTGTAGACATTGTATCATATCTTTTCTTAGGTAGTTTGTTGTTAGTTTGATCACACTGAATAAGAGGAGTACAGATTTTACAGTGCTGATTGCTACTTTGTGCCAAATAGGTTAATTGAAAAAGTTTTACCAACCAGTATCAAAAGGATTATCAAAATGGGTGTGGCGGTGCACACCTGTAATCCCACCTCTCAAGAGGTGGAGGCAGGAGGATTGTGAGTCCAAGGCTAGCCTGGGCTCCCCAGTGAGACCCTGTCTTGGAGGGTGGAAGGGAGATTATAAAAAATTCAAATCTAAATAAGGTAAATGATGTCTGAGATTTCAACTTTCCTATTTTCAAATTATATATGATATAAAGTAGAATGTAGTGATGAATAGGAATTTAATTGACCTAACAACTGACATTGGGGCTGGGATTTAGCTCAGTTGGTAGAGCACTGCTCTGCTGTCTCTGAAGTCCCAAATTCGATTCCCAGCACCACAAAAATGGGAGAAGGAGGTGGCAATCCACTCCCAGGCAATCCGGAAACAGAGGGTCGCTATGAGTAGGACATAACTTCATGGCAACTAACAACAACTGACAGAGTTTTTTTCACATCCTGAACAAAACTGTGCTAAATCCTCATTGCTGTTCAATACAGTCCCCTTAAAGGCAGGCTGTGGCATAAGCCTAAATTTTAGGAGAGTTTCAGACCTGTGCTGGAAGTCTTAGGAAAAAGAGGCTTCTGCTGTTCTGCTCCACTTTGGCTGGGGTAAAACCATTGCAGTAGAATTTTTCTTTTTCCTTCTTTCTTCTTAATCATCTTCCCCTGTGCCCTTGTGGACATTAAGAGAATGGTTAGACTTAAAGAATGACAATAAAGGCCATTCATATTTGACACACTAAATGAAGTGAATATTAAGTGTCTTGGTACCTGAAGAGATTGTAGTAGGATTTCTTTAAAGGACCAATATTTAAACAATCTTATGTAGGTTAACAAGGGAGAAGGACGTGGCAATCCATTCCTGAGGCAATCCCAAAACAATTGGCCATTGAAAACCCTATGAGGGTCACTATGAGTCAGATACAATTCAATGGCACCTAACAACAGCAACAATGTTGGTTATCATAAATTATATAAGGTCATGATATGCCCATTTTCACTGATTTAATTGAAAGCACTTTAAACAGTACTGTAAATTTTATAATCTCTAAAAATTTGCTTAAATATTTACCTTTTAAAGCTTATTTAATTTGTGAGAATCTTCATAAACAGAAGGAATAGTCAGGAGGGCTATGGAATAGACTTATGCCAAATGATTAAAACAAATATCTTGCATGTTCTATGAAATATATTCCTTTAGAATGGAAAACTAAGAAGTTTATATGTAAATTTTGATATTCATGTGGCTTGGAAATATGTGCATTAAGTGAAATTAAGAGTCAAAAAAATTTTGTTAGTCTTCAACCAATTTTAAATTATTCCCAATAGAGAAGTGAACATATTATTCTAGAATTTTTCAGTCCACACAGATCTATAAGTTACATATTTATTCTACTAAAGAAAATTTTGTTTTCAGAGAGAATTTAACAATTAAGATAATAATTAAATTTGAGAATCAGTATATTTGTTCCTAAGATTGTTCAGAAAATTAAATCTGTTAATAATTTAGTGAAGTGCTTTATTAAACATGCAAAATTTTGCTCTGTTTGATAAAATGTGAGAAATTCTTGGAAGACTTATTACAAGGAACTT
>VMDO01023526.1:0-31458 GCA_007922755.1 Pedetes capensis | reverse complement strand
ACTTTTAATGGGCTAAAATTGACTATTGCATTCAGATGTTCCCAGAGTGATCCCCCTATTACTACTCATAGAGGTTTTAACATCCACTGATTATTATAACCTAAATTTACAACTTCTTTAGGAATGACAATGTCTCCTTCCTTCCTTCCTTTCTCTCTCTCTCTCTCTCTCTCTCTCTCTCTCTCTCTCTCTCTCTCTCCCACACACACACACTCTTTCTTTCAAGACAATATCAAGACAATATCTCACTAAGTTGCCAAGGCTGGCCTTAAAATCGCTATGTAGAAGCTAGCCATGGTGATGCACACCTGTAATCCCAGCACTGGGGAGGCTGAAGCAGGAGGGTGGCTGTGAGTTCAAGGCCAGCATGGTCTACATGGTGAGTTCTAGGCCATCTGGGCTACATAGTGAGAGTCTGTCCCAAAAAAAAAAAAAGTCAATTCTTTCCAAGTTGATTAGGTTGTTAGGTGCTGTCGAGTTGGTATCCGACTCATAGGGACCCTCATAGGGTTTTCAATAGTTTTCAACTATTTCGGGATTGCCTTGGGAGTGGATTGCCAGGCCCTTCTCCCATTTTTGCCATGCTGGGAATCGAACTCCGGACCTCAGAGACTGCAGCGCAGAGCTCTACCAACTGAGCTAAATCCCAGCCCTTCCAAGTTGATATATAGGCTTAGTATAATTTCTAACAAAATCTTGGCAAGAATTTTAAATGATACAGACAAGCTTATTCTAAAATTTATACTAAAATTTATTTTAAAAACGGCTGGAGTTACTGCTCAGTGGTTGAGTGCTTGCCAAAAGCATGTGTGAAGCCCTGGGTTCAACTCTCTAGTACTGCAAAAAATATATATTTATATTTATATTTATATTTATATTTATACATATTTATATATTATATAAATAAATAAATATATACATAAATATATATATTTATATATTTATGTTGTTGTTGTTGTTGTTAGGTGTCATCGAGTCGGTACCCGACTCATAGTGACCCTCTGTACAACAGGGGAAACACTATTGTCAGTACTTCTCTGCTGTTCATAGGGTTTTCAATGGCAGATTGATTTTTGGGAGGGGGTTGCCAGGTCCTTCTCCCAAGCCTACAGCTTCCGGTGTTCCCAGGCGGTCTCCCATCCAGGTACTAACCAGGCCCGACCCTGCTTAGCTTCCGAGATCTGACGGGATCAGATGCCACAGGGCTATAGCTGCAGGCATATATTTATGTATATATATATATATATACATATATATATATATATATATATATATATATACACATATATATACATAAAAACAAAACAAAATCACCATGTATACCAGGCTGGTCTCAAACTTGCAATCCTCATGCCTCAGCCTCTCAAGTAGCTGGTAGCTGTGATTACAGGTCTGCACCACCATCCCTGGCTGAATTTTTTTTTTTTTTGGATGATCTTGGAGATATAACCCACAGCCTCGTACATGCTAGGGAAGCGTTCTATCACTGAGCTATATCCCCAGGCCTAAAATGTTGGCTTTCTATTTCTCACAGTCTTTTTGCATTGCTTGGCTGGAATTCTTCCATGAAGAAGAAATTTTCTTTATTAATTATTTGGCAACCTTGGAGTTCTGCCTAGGAACGGGAATACTATGATAAATGTTTTGTTCTTTCCATTGATCAATTTGCAGAGTTATGAAATGTTATTCCTAGTATAGTGAGGTTTGTCAAAGTGCGCTCAAGTATAATATATATTTTACACATTTCAGTCAATCACACTCATTATTCATCATGCTCAAATGATTACTTGTTTGGCCAGTGGGAGTCCTGTCAGGGTGATTCCTGTGTCTTCCTGATAGGAACTTCGCATGTTGTCCTAGGTTCGTCTTGTACATGTCCTGTCCCAGACTTGGAATTAGTTATTTTGGGGGTTTCCTTTTAAAAAACTCAATCCATTTAAGAATAAAAAAGCATGCCGAGTGCAGTGGCACATACCCAGTGAGTCAGGAGACAGGAGGATCTCCAGCTGGAGGCCAGAGGCAGCCTGCACAATTTAGCAAGACCCTGTCTCAAAAAGTAAAAAAGAAAAAAGGGGCTGGAGGTGCAGTTCAGTAGTAGAGCACTTGCCAAGCATGTGCAAGGGCCTAGGTTCAACCCCCAAGTACTGAAAAATTAAATGAATGAATAAATAAATAAATACATAAATATTGTTATTTTTGTTAGGTGCCATTGAGTCGAGTTCGACTCATAGCGGCCCTCTGTACAGCAGATAGAAACACTTCCCTATTTTGTACCAGGCACACGATCTTATTTATGTTTAAGCCCATTGTTGCAGACACTGTGTCAATCCATCTGGTGGAGGGTTTTCCTTTTTTTTTGCTGACCTGCCACTTTCCCAAACATGATGTCTTTCTCCAGGGATTGCTCTTTCCTGACTACACGTCCAAAATATGTAAGACGCAGTCTAGCTATCCTTGCTTCCAAGGAGCATTCTGGTTGCACTTCTTCTAGGACAGACCTGTTGGTTCTTTTGAGAGTCCACTGTATATTCCATAGACGTCTCCAGCACCATAATTCAAAAACATCTTTTCCTTTCTCCCTTGCTCAGTGTCCAGCTTTCACAACCATATGACATGACTGAAAATACCATGGCATGAGTCAGATGGACCTTCATCTTCAATGTGACATCTTTACTTTTCAATACTCTAAAGAGATCTTTTGCCACAGCTTTTCCCAGAGTGATGAGTCTTTTGATTTCTTGACTGCTGCTTCCATGGGTGTTGATTATAGAGCCAGGCAAAGCAAAATCATGGACAACCTCAATCTTTTCTCCATTTATTGTGAAGTTGCTTACTGACCCAGTTGTAAGGATTTTTGTTTTGTTGATGTTCAGTTGCAATCCATACTGAAGGCTATGATCTTTGATCTTCATCAGTAAATGTTTTAAATCTTCTTCATTTTCGGCAAGTGGAGTTGTGTCATCTGCATAACACAGGTTGTTAATGAGTTTTCTTCCAATCCTGATGCCATGTTCTTCCTCATAAAGTCCAGCTTCTCGGATTATTTACTCAGCATATAAACTGAAGAGATAAATACTGATTTGACTGTATCTGATAAGTTTTATAATACTTACATTTCAATTGAGGTATAAATATTTTATAACTTGTATTCTAATGTACTCTTTAAAAAAAAACCAGTTTCATTAAGATATAATTTACATACTGCACAGTTCATCCTTTTTCTTTTCTTTTTTTTTGGTGGTACCAGGGGGCTGAACCCAGGGCCTTATGCATTCTTTGCAAGTGCTCTGCCACTGAGCTGCATCTCTAGCCCCATTTTTTATTTTTTAAATTGAGGTAGGGTCTTGCTAGGTCATGTAGGCTGCCTCTGGCCTCAAACTTGTGATCCTCCTGCCTTTACCTCCTGAGTCGCCTGGATTACAGGGTGTGCATCACTGCACCCCACTCACGTATTCCTTCTTAGAGTCAAATAATATTCTATTCAATCTGTTGTATGGGTATACCATGTTTTGTTCACCCATTCATCTCTTGATGTACATTTGGCTTGTTTCCACCTTTTAATATTAGGAATATGCTCTCATGAACATCTGTATGTAGGCTTTTGTGTGAATATACATTTTTGTTTCTCTTCAGTATATATGTTGTTGTTAGGTGCCGTCGAGTCAGTATCCGACTCAGTTATCCTACATCTGTTATTCATAGGGTTTTCAATGGCAGATTGATTTTTGGGAGTGGCTTGCCAGGTCCTTTTCCCAAGCCTACAGTATCTGGTGTTCCCAGATCATCTCGCATCCAAGTACTAACCAGGCCTGACCCTGCTTAGCTTTTGAGATCTGATGGGATCAGATGCCACAGGGCTATGGCTGCAGGCTCAGTATATACAGAGGAGTGGAATTGCTGGGTTACATGGTGATTCTATATGTTAACCATTTGGGCAACTACTTGTGGTCCAAAGCAGCTGCACCATTTTACATTCCCACCAACAGTGTGTGAGGGTTCCAATTTCTCTACATTCTCACCAACACTTATTATGACATCTTTGGCTGCATTCTTTTTACTTTATATTGTTTACCATTCAGCAAGTTTTTCCTTTCAACCGAAGTCTATAGTTTACATTGAGGCTCACTCTTTCTGTTGTATATTCTACGGGTTTTGATGATTGGATAATGGCATGTATCCACTATTAATTACACTATCATACAGAATAGATTCGCTGCCCTAAAACTCCCCTGTGCTCTACCTACTCATCTCTCCCTCTTCTCAACTCCCTGGCAACCGCTGATTTTTTCTTTTTCTTTTCTTTTTTTTTTTTTTACTGACTCTATAGTTTTGCCTGTTCCAGAATGTCATATACTTGGGACCATACAGTATGTAGCCTTTTCTGATGGGCTTCTTTTTACTTAGCAATGTGCGTATAAAGTTCCTTCATGTCTTTTTCTAGTTTGATAGCTTATTTCTTTTTATCACTGAAAAATGGTCTAATACATGAATGTATCACAGTCTATTTATCCATTCACCAATCTTAGAACATCTGGGTTGCTTCCACATTTTGGCAATTATGAATGGAGCTGCTATAAACATTCTTATACAGGTTTATATGTGGACATAGTTTTTAATTCATGATTGCTTGGCCATACAGTAAGAGTATGTCTAATTTTGTAAGGAACTGCCAAATTGTTTTCCAAAGCAGCTATTCCATTTTGCATTCCTACTCACAATAAATGAGAGTTAATGAGAGTTACTGTTGTTTATTATGATTTTTTTTTATTCTAGCCATCCCACGGGGTATAAATTGGTATCTCATTGTCATGAGATTTGCAATGTTGAGCATCTTTTACTTCTCTTTTCTTTTTGCTGCACTGGGGCACTAAAGCCAGGACCTGGCACAGACTGAGCTGCACCATCAGCCCCCTTTTTTATCTTGAGACAGAATCTCAGTAAGTTACATAGGCTGCCTCTGGACTGGAACTCATGATCCTCTCACCTCTGCCTCTCAAGTTGCTAGGATTACAGGCGTGCACCACTGCGCCTGGCAATGTTGAACATCTTTTCATGTGTGTGTTGGCCATTTGATATTCCTTGGGGAAATACAGATCTTATCTATTCAGATCCTTTGACATTTTTTTATGTTGGGTTTTCTTTTTATTATTGAGTTATTAACAGTTCTTTATTTATTCTGGGAAAAATCCCTTACAGATTTGTGATTTACAAATATGGTCTCCCACTCTGTGGATTTTCTGTGCACCTTCTTGATGATGTTCTTTGAGATACAAAAGGTTTTTTTTTTTCAGTGCTGGGGGTTGAACCCAGGGCCTTGCACATGTGAGGCAAGCACTTCATTGAGCTGCCTCATTCCTCCAAGTAGGTGGGATTATAGGTGTGCGCAATGGTGCAAGACTAAAAGTTTTAAATTTTGATAAAGATCAGTTTATCTATGTTTTCTTTTATTGCTTGTACTTTTGGTCTTGCATCTAAGAATCCTTTGCCAAATCATGATTTCTTCTTGAACCCAAAAGTTATTTAGTGTCCTAAATGTTTTGTTTTGCTTTGTTTGAGGAAGGGTCTCACTATGTAGCCCAGACTGGCCTTGAACTTGCGATTCTCCTGCCTCAGCCTCCCAAGTGCTGGGATTACAGGCATACACCACCACGCCTGGCCACTTGCTTATTTTTATCATTTCTCTTTACTCTTCTGAGAACTATATTTTCATTTATTTAAAGGCTATTTACCTTTACCTCACAAAGCAAAATCATAATAGCTGCTTTAAAGTCTTTGTTAATTTCAACATTGGAGTCATTAGGATTTGACATTGGTTGAATGTCTTTTCCCTAGAGATTTAGTGACATTCTCTTGGTCTTTTGTATGCAGAGCAATTTTGAATTGTATACTGAACATTTTGAATATCATGTTGTTAGGCTCTGGGTCCTGCTGAAGTCCTCTGGTGAGTGTGATTTTTTTTTTTTTTAAGTCAGGCAATCTGTCTGGTTAGGCTCACACTGTAAGCTCTGCTACTTTGGGCTTATTTTACATATGCTCAGTGGTTGAGCTGAGTGGTTGAGCTGGGATTTAGCTCAGTTGGTAGAGCACCACTCTGCAGTCTCTGAGGTCCCAAGTTTGATTCCCAGCACCACAAAAATGGGAGAAGGTCGTGGCAATCCACTCCCAAGGCAATCCTGAAAAAACAATCTGCCATTGAAAACCCTGTGAGGGTCACTATGAGTTGGATACAACTCGACAGCACCTAACATAACATAACATAATTCAGGAGTTAGTCTGGGTGGTGCTTAAATAGTTCCACTCTCAGAGTCTCTGCTGTGTTGCTTTGAGTCTGACCCATGCATGCCTATCTTAAATGTGAGTTTGGGATTTGTATTGTGGTCACACGCAATTGAAGGTTCTCTTCTAATTCTCCCCTCTTTGTGGTTCTCTCCACACTGTCTAGTTTCCAGGGGCCCAGAAAGGTGCGCTTTCTCACTTTTTCTCCTTGCACTGCCTACGGCAGCTCTGCTGGAGACATCCCCTCTGATCAATGTGGGAAGAAAAAGTGCTTGTGTTGGCGGGTAAATGTAGGGAACTCACCCCTGCATGAGTCACTTCTTCAAGTTCTGACTTCCCTTCCCAATCCACCTGGTCCTGCTTGCTTCTCAGAGGACTCAGGGGGCTCTTTGTGTTTCCTCCAGAGATTTTAGTTCTTATAACTAGGAAAGATAAACCATAGTGGATTAACATCTTGGCTGGCACCAGAAACCAGTACATCTCTTACCTTCCTTCCCTCCCTCCTTCCTTTCCTTTCTTTTTTCTCGTAGTGCTTGGGATCGAACTTAGGGCCTTGCGCATGCTAGGCAAGCATTCTGTCACTGTGCTGCACCCCAGCCCCCTTTTTTATTTTTTGAGAGAAGGTCACACTAAATTGTGCAGGCTGCCCCTGACCTCAAACTTGTGATCCTCCTGCCTCAGCCTCCCAAGTTGCTGGGATTATAGGTATACGCCATCGCACTCAGCTTCATTTCTGAGTGGTAACACTTTTTTGCCTCCTATCTCTTGTGAGTTTTTTTTCTTTTTTCCTTCCTTTCTCTGCTCCTGAGTGCTGAGATTACAGGTGTGCACCATTACACTGGGCTCAATTACTATCCCTTTTGACTGGGGTTTGACTTTTGGCAAGAGATTGGTTGGGTTGTGAGACCTTGGGTGTAGATTTCCATTTTCTCATGATTTCAAAGACTAGAATAATCTCTTTTTAAAAGACAAAATAAGAGGGATTCTGAATTTTTAAAATATAGTTTATACCTATGGTCCATATAATCCTCATTTCTGACTTTTTGTGCTCTCAATGTGTGTGTGTGTGTGTTAGGTGTCGTCGAGTTGGGTCTGACCCATAGTAACCCTATGTACCACAGAACAAAACACTCCCGGACACAGTGCCATGCTGGGCACTACTGTCAATGCTTCACTGCTATTCATAGGGTTTTTGATGGTGGATTGTTTCAGGAGTGGGCTGCCAGGTCCTTCTCTCGTTTTTTGTGGTGCTGGGGATATAGCTTTTTTTGTTTGTTTGTTTTTTGTTTTGTTTTGTGTTTTGAGACAGAGTCTCACTGTGGAGCCCAGGCTGGCGTGGAACTCACTGTGTAGACTAGGCTGGCTTTGAAACTCATGTTGATTCTCTTGCTTCAACCTCTCCAGTGCTGGGATTACAGGCGTGTGCCACCATGTCCAGCGTCCAATACCAATTTCTTTCATTGACTCATGGAAAAATGTGTACCTTTCACAAAGATTTTGGCTAATTTCCCCATTTCATTGCTTTGCATTTCTTTATTCTTTTTAAGGTAATTAAACATATTTCAGTGTCACTTAAAGATATTTAGGGCTGCCAGGTGCAGCGGCGCATGCCTGTAATCCCAGCAGCTCCGGAGGCAGAGGCAGGAAGATCGCAAGTTTGAGACCAGAGGCAGTCTGTGTAACTTAGTGAGACCCTGTCTCAAAAAGTAGAAAAATAAATGGGCTGGGGGTGCAGCTCAGTAGTCCAGCACTTGCAAAGCATGTAAGCACAAGGCACTGGGTTCAACCCCCCAGTACCACGAAAAAAGAAAAAAAAAAAAAGAAGATATTTAGGGCCATCTCATTGGATCCATTGCCTGCCTACTTTCCTTCCCTCCTTCCCTTCCTTCCTTCCTTTTTCCACTTATCCACTCGTCTATTTAACATTAATCGAGTTAATAAGCCAGGTTCTATACTAGGACTAGGGATAAAGACATAAATAAAACGCAGACACTGTTCTCAAGGTTCCCTCAGCCTCTCCAATGCACTATGAACCCAGAGACAACAGTTTCATGACACAGAACAGAGTTTTTAAAGAAGCTGTGCTAGGAAAGTCTTTGACTTAAATTAATCACTTACATTGTTGTTGTTGTTGTTAGGTGCTGTCGAGTCGGTATCCGACTCATAGCGACCCTCTGTACAACAGGGGAAACACTATTGTAAGTGCTTCTCTGCTGTTCATAGGGTTTTCAATGGCAGAATGATTTTTGGGAGGGGGTTGCCAGGTCCTTCTCCAAACCCTACAGCTTCTGGTGTTCCCAGGCGGTCTCCCATCCGGGTACTAACCAGGCCCGACCCTGCTTAGCTTCGGAGATCTGACGGGATCCGATGCCACAAGGCTACAGCTGCAGGCTAATCACTTACATAGTAATTTTGATATATTCGTTCAGGAAAACTTACCCATTGGTTCTTAAGCTTCTGTAAACCCGCCCAGCCACTTTCTATAAAATACATCACAGGAATATTTATTGACTCTGTGCAGGGTGGTTGTGAGACATTTCACAATATATAGTCTCGAGTCTCATTCAGTACAGGAATTGTTACTGTGAAATGCTATTTTGTCAGGCTGAATTTGTTGTTGTTGTTGTTAGGTGCCGTCGAGTTGGTATCTGACTCAGAGCGACCCTCATAGGGTTTTCAATGGCTGGCTGTTTTCGGGATTGCCTTGGGAGTAGATTGCCAGGTCCTTCTCCCATTTTTGTAGTGCTGGGAATTGAACTCGCGACTTCAGATACTGCAGCACAGTGCTCTACTAACTGAGCTAAATCTCAGCCCCCCAGGCTGAATTATTTGTTTTATAATATCTTGTGTTAAATTATGTACTGAAAGTAAGAAAAATATTCAAAATTAATCTGAGTAATTTTTTTATCAGTGTTGATAACATCATTTCAAGTGAACATTAGAAACATCTAATTTGTAAGCAGAAAATTTTAAAATATAAATTGTACAATTTTTTAAAATCATGAAATTAAAAAAGATTGATTTAGACTAAGTGGTTTTCTAGACACTGGACTTTGAATTTCTATTTCATATGTTTATTAAATATTGGAAAAGTAGAATTATGTATTTAACTGTTTTGTTTTTGTTTTGAGACAGGGTCTCACTGTGTTTCCCAGGCTGGTTTCAAACTCCTGCTTTATCCTCCCAAGTAGCTGGCACTCTGGGCCTGTGCCACTGTCCTTGGCTATTTAGCTGTTTTTGAAAAAAAAAGTATTTCAAGTCCTGGCACATTGGTCCATACCTGTAATGCCAGTGACTTGGGAGGCTGAGGTAAGAGGATCAGAGCTTGAAGCCAGAGACAGTCCGTGGTTAGTAGTACTTGGATGGGAGACCACCTGAGTGCCATAGGCTCGGGAGAAGGACCTGGCAACCCACTCCTGAAACAGTCAGCCAACAATCACTGAAAACCCTATGAATAGCAGAGAAGCACTGACAATAGTGCTGGGCATGGTACAGTGTCAGGAGTGCGGGGGAGTGTTTCATCTGTCGTATATAGAGTCGCTATAAGTCGGACCCAACCTGATGGCACCTAACAACTGTCTCAAGATAAAAAATAAAAAGGGATTTGGGTGTGGCTTAGTGGTAGAACACTTGCCTAGCATTCATTCGTGAGGCCCCTAGTACAGTAAACAAATGTACAAACAATCCCTCCAAAAAACCCCCAAACATTTCAAATGCATAGCAGTACCTTGTTGGGGGGAATAGACACTGTTAGTGGGAAGTAAACTATTCATATGATAATTTCACCTAAATCAAATTTCTGTGAACCTAACATTATTCCAAAATTATTAGAGAAATTTGTGCGTGAAAAATTCTTTTTAAACCATGAAGTGCTACATTATCAGGAAATACTACAATTTTCAATAACCATATGAAGTAATCCTAAAATTATTATGAAATGCTTTATTAGACATAGATTACTTAAATGACCAAGCCCATAAAAGATAAATATGAATGAACAAATGTTCTTCAAAGAGGGAGAAGGGAAAAATACAAAAAGAAGTTCGTCATTTTCATCTTTTTTTACTGTTGTTGTTGTTTGCAATTTGGTGTGTGGTCCTCCAGGGGAGAGTTCCAGTAGTTCCATTATTTGTAAAAATATTTGATTAAAATCCAAGAAATTAAAGAAAACAAAATAATATTAAAATTGTATTGAAAATATTTATGCAAGTCCATGGTAAAAAATTGTATTAGTTTTTAAATTATTACTTGGACTTCAGTAATTTTTATACTAGCAAAATGTCTTCTCTATTTTCTTTTTTTTTTTTTTTTTCATTTTTTTGAGACAGGGTCTTGCTATGTACCTCAGACTGGCCTTGAACTCACAATCCACCTGCTTTGCCTCCCAAGTGCTGGGATTACAGGTATGATCCACCACGCCCCAGGATGTCTTGTTTTAACTTGTGGTTTTTGGGGTGGGGAGGCAATGAACTTGCTGATTCTGTAGTAAAACCTGGGTGGGAGTTGGGGCATAGGGTGGGGGGAGTTTACTTTGTTGTAAGGACTTGATCCCCCATGTGTCTGTCAGCTTGTCATTCTGTGAGGGGTTGTGTGTTGCTGTGATGCTGAATGCTATGCCACCAATATTTCAGATACCAGCAGGGCCACCTATAGTGGACAGGTTTCAGCTGAGCTTCCAGACTAAGACTAGGGAGAAGGACCTAACATCCCACTCCTGAAACAACTAGCCGTTGAAAACCCTATGAATAGCAGAGAAGCACTGTCCAATATAGTGACAGAAAATGAGCCCTCCCCTTTCAAGCTGGAAGGCACTCAAAAGACGGCTAGGAAAGAGCTGTCTCCTCAAAGAGGAGTTGACCTTAATGATGGAAATGGAATAAAGCTCCAGGGACCGCCTTTTGCTGATGCGGCACGACTCAAAATGAGAAGAAATATAGTGACTGCAACAACGGGCTCAAACATAAAAAGATTGTGTACATAGTACAGTGTCAGTGTTTCTTTCAGCTGTACATAGGATCACTATGAGTCACACTGGATTCGATAGCACCTAACAACAACAAGGACTTGATAACTGGCTACAGTGTCTTCCATGAAATCTATTTGGATCCCATGCCTGAAATTTGGAAGTATATGTACAAAAATCATTTTTATTTTTATTTTTTATTTTTTGAGACAGTCTTATGTGGCCTAGGCTGTCCTGGAACTCATTATGTATAGGCTGGTCTTGACTCTTGATCCTCCTGCCTCAGCCTCCCGAGTGCTGGAATTACAGGCATGCATCAGCATGCCTGACCCTTTAGCTTTTATTTTTAATAAATTATTGTGTTTGACGGTAAAAAAAAATGGTATCAGTTATTTATTGCTGCATGATGCAAAGTTGGAGGTTACCACAAAGAGGTTAAAACAAGTCACATTATTATCTCACACTTCCGTTGGGTTAGGAGTCTGAGTATGGTTTGTTGTTGTTACTGTTGTTGTTGTTGTTGTTGTTGTTGTTGTTAGGTGCCGTCGAGTCGGTATCCGACTCATAGCGACCCTCATAGGGTTTTCAATGGCTGAGTGCTTCGGGATTGCCTTGGGAGTGGGTTGCCAGGCCCTTCTCCCATTTTTGCGGTGCTGGGAATTGAACTCGGGGCCTCAGAGACTGCAGCGCAGAGCTCTACCCACTGAGCTAAATCCCAGCCCCGAGTATGGTTTAGATGCTATGTTTTGGGGCCTCCTGAAACTTCAATTGAACCATTGGCTAGGGTCTAGGGACATAGCTGAGAGACAAGAGTATGTGCTTAGCATGCACGAGGCCCTGAGTTCAATCCCCAGCACCAAAAACAAAAACAAAAAAAGAATTGGCTCGGGTTGTGGTTTCATCTGCTTCCAAGCCTATGTGGTAGTTGGCAACCTTCAGTTCCTTGCAGTCTGCTGTACTGAGGAACTCAGCTTCTTGAAGTTGTCAGCCAGAGATTCCCCCCACCCCGTTCCTTGTCATATGGCCCTCTCCTCTCCATAGGCAGCTGGCTTCTATAAAGCCTGCAAGGGAGAAAGTCTCCTTGCAAGAGGGGCATACAATCATTAAGTAATCATTATGTACATAATACAGTCATGTATCCCCCATGTGTCTGTCAATTTGCTGTACTGTGGGGGCTTCCATGTTGCTGTGAGGCTGAAACCTATGCTACCAGTATTACAGATAACAGTAGAGTCACCCATGGTGGACAGGTTTCAGCTGAGTTTCCAAAGACAGACTAGGGAGCAGGACCTGGCAGCTCACTCCCAAAACAGTTAGTCATCGAAAACCCTATGAATAGCAGAGAAACATTGTCAGATATAGTGTGGGAAAATGAGCCCTCCAGATTGGAAGGCATTCAAAAGATGATTGGGGAAGAGTTGAGGCATCAGTGCGCTAAAATGGACTTTGCATGGGCCATTTTGAATCAGATAATCGTATGGTCTACTATGCTGGGAATGACAGATTAAAGAGAAAATGGGATTGCATTCATCATCAAAAAAGACATCTCAAGATCTGTCCTGAAGTTCAATGCTGTCAGTGATAGAATAATATCCATAGGCCTACAAGGAAGGAATTTGATTATTATTCAAATTTACACACCCACCACTAAGGTTCCAAATGAAGACAGGGAAGATTTTTACCAACTTCTGCAATCTGAAATAGATCGAACATGCAATCAGGATGTACTGATAATTACTGGTGACTGGAATGCAAAAGTTGGAAACAAAGAAGCAGGCTCAGTAGTTGGAAAAGATGGCCTTGGTGACAGAAATGATGCTGGAGATTGCCTGGTAGAATTTTGTCAGACCCATGACTTTTTCATTGCAAACACATTTTTTCACCAACATAAATGGTGACCGTACACATGGAATTCACTTGATGGAATGTATAGAAGTCAAATTAACTACATTTGTGGAAAGAGATGGTGGAACAGTTCAATATCAAATGTCAGAACAAGACCAGGTTCCGATTGTGGATCAGACCATCAATTGCTCATATGCAAATTCAAATTGAAACTGAAGAAAATTAGAACAAGTGTATGAGAGCCAAGGTATGACTTTGAGTATATCCTATCTGAGTTCAGAGACCACCTCAATAACAGGTTTGATGCATTAGACACTAATGATGGAAGACCAGACAAGTTATGGTGTGATATCAAAGACATCGTTCATGAGGAAAGCAAAAGGTTATTAAAAGGACAGGAAAAAAAAGAAAAGACCAAATTACATGTCAAAAGAGACTCTGAAACTTGCCCTTGAACGTTGAGCAGCTAAAGTAAAAGGAAGACATAACACAGTTAAAGAACTAAACAGAAGATTTCAAAAGGCAGATGAAGGAGACAAATATTACAATGACATGTGCGAAGAGCTGGAAATAGACAACCAAAAGAGAAGAACATGCATGATGTAGGAAACATCAAAAGAAGATGGAAGGAATACACAAAAAGGAATTGGTAGATGACCATTTCAAGAGGTTTCATATGATCAGGAACCAATGGTACTAAAGGATGAAGTGGAAGCTGCCGTGCAGGAATTGGCAAAACACAAGCCTCCAGGAATTGAAGGAATACCAATAGAGATGTTTCAACAAAAAGATGCAGCACTGGAGGTGCTCACTTGTTTATGCCAAAAGATTTGGAAAACAGCTACCTGGCCAATTGACTGGAAGAGATCCGTATTTGTGCCTATTCCCAAGAAAGGGGATCCAACTAAATGTGGAAATTATCGAACTATATCATTAATATCACATGCAAGCAAAATTTCGCTAAAGATCATTCAAAAGTGACTGTAGCACTATATAGTAAGGGAACTGCCAGAAAATCAAGCTGGATTCAGAAGAGTGTGTGGAACCACCGACATCATTGCTGATGTCAGATGGATATTACTCGAAAGCAGAGAGTACCAAAAAGATGCCTATGTTTTATTGACTATGCAAAGGCATTTGACTGTGTGGGTCATAACAAAGTATGAATAATATTGCAAAGAATAGGAATACCAGAGCACTTAATTGTAGTTATGAGGAATCTGTACGTGGACCAGGATGCAGTCATTTGAACAGAACAAGGAAACATTGCCTTTTTTAAAGTCAAGAAAGATGTGCGTCAGGGCTGCATCCTTTCACCATATCTCTTCAGTGTCTATGCTGAGCAAATAATTTGAGAAGCTGGACTTTATGAAGAAGAATGCGGCATCAGGATTGGAGGAAGACGCATTAACCTGTGTAAGCAGATGACACAACTCTGCTTGCTGAAAGTGAAGAGAATTTGAAACATTTGCTGACGACGTTCAAAGAACACAGCTTTCAATGTGGATTGCGCCTCAATATCAACAAAACAAAAATCCTTACAACTGGGTCAGTATGCAATTTCACAATAAATGGAGAAAGGATTGACATTATCCAAGATTTTGCTTTATTTGGTCCTACAGTCAACTCCCATAGAAGCAGGAGTGAAGAAATGAAAAGACACATTGCATTAGGAAAAGTGGTTGCAAAAGACCTCTTTAATGTGTGGAAAAGTAAAGATGTCACATGAAGACGAAGGTGCACCTGATTCATGCCATGGTATTTTCAGTCGCATCATAGGGTTGTGAAAGCTGGACAATGAATCAGGGAGACAGGAGAAGAATTGTTGCTTTTGAATTATGGTTCTGGAAACAAATACTAAATATACTATGGACTGCCAAAAGAACCAACAGACCTGGAAGAAGTGCAACCAGAGCGCTCATTGGAAACAGGGATGGCTAGATTGCGTCTTAAGTATTTTGGACATGTTGTCAGGAGGGACCAATCCCTGGAGAAGGATATCATGTCTGGGAGAGTGAAAGGTCAACAAAAAAAAGGAAAACCCTCCACCAGACGGATTGACACAGTGTCTGCAACAATGGCCTTAAACATAAAAAAAGATTGTATGAGTGGCACACAACTGGAGAGTGTTTTGTTCTGTTGTACGTAGGAGTTGTTATGAGTTGGACCTGACTCGATGGCACCTAACAGCAACAATAATCATGTATATGCAATCATGTATATCCTTTCACCTTCACCATATACTACCGATTGGAAGCAAGTCACAGTTCCTCCTACTTTCAAGAGGAAGAGCTCACAATGAAGCATGAACATCAGGTGGCAGGGATTATGGGGGCTGCCCTAGAATTGTCTGCCACAAATGTGTATATTTTTTCTAGCTCTGCCCCTTGAAATTCCCTGAAAGCAATGTCAATCATAATAATGAACTCCACTAGTGCTCAAGTTGTGGTCTCTTAAAATCCATTTTGTCATGTAAAAGGTTCCAAGGATTAGGTTGTAGACATCTTTTGGGGGCCATTATTCTGTCTACACAAAATGTGTTTTCACTATTTCTGAATGCGTATTTTGTAAGTTTATGTGTTGTTGTTGTTAGATGTCCTCAAGGCAGGTCGGACTCATAGAGACCCTATGTACAACCGAGTGAAACACTCTCTGACACTGCCATGCCTGGGACTATGTCAGTGCTTATCTGCTATTCATAGGGTTTCCAATGGCTGATTGTTTCGGGAGTGGGCTACCAGGTCCTTCTCCCATTTTTTTCAGTGCTGGGGATTGAACCCAGGGTCTCAGAGAGTGCAGAGCAGCACACTACCAACTGAGACAAACCCCAGCAACTTTATGTAATGTGCACAAATTTCTTAAAATATATAAGCTAAAGATTGAAAAATATTATAGCTTAATATTGTAGTTTAACGTGACACAAAATGTGGTTATTTATTACCTTTTATCTGGCTCATGTCCTTCAATACATGTGACATTCTTATAAGGAAGACTTTGTCGACAACTAATATAATTTTTTAATATCTCCCAGACATATATGAAAGACCAATTTGTAATTATGTGAGCCTAAATGTGATCTGGGATGGGGTTTAGTTCAGTTGGTAGAGTGCTGCTCTGCACTCTCTGAGGTCCTCGGTTCAATCTTCTGCCAAAAAAATGGAAGAAGCGCAACCCACTCCCGAAGAAACCGTAAAAAAACAATCAGCCATCAACAACCAGGACCTGACTCAATGGCACCTAACAACAACAACAACAAATCTAACTTCATTTTAAAGAGGTCCTCTCTTCCCTTCCTTCCTTCCTTCCTTCCTTCCTTCCTTCTTTCTTTCTTTCTTTCTTTCTTTCTTTCTTTCTTTCAAGCATGCTCTATTTATTTAGCCTCAGGCTAGCCTGGAACTTTTTATGTAGCCCAGGCTAGCCTTGAACTTGCAATCCTCCTGCCTCAGCTTCCCTAGAGTTAAGCTTATAGGCATGCAACACTCATTTTACATGTAGACACAAAGTCCTAGTTTTCTTTTTAGAAAATTTCTTTATAGCTGGGTGTGGTGGTGCACGCCTGTAATCCCAGCCACTAGGGAGGGAGAGGCAGGAGGATCACAAGTTCAAGACCAGAGGCAGTCTGCGTAACCTAGTGAGACTGTCTCAAAAAAAGTAAAAAATATGGGCTAGGGGTGCAGCTCAGTGGTACAGCATTTGCAAAGCATGCAAGCATGAGGCCCTGAGATCAATTCCCAGTACCACAAAAGAAAATGAAAAAGAAAAAAGAAAAAGAAAAAGGAAAAGGAAAAGAAAATAAATTAAAAAAAAAAATTTGTGGTACTGAGGAGTTGAACCCAAGGCCTCACGTATGCTCTCTGCAAGCAGTTAGCCACTGGGATTTACCTCCAGCCCATTTTTTACTTTGTATTTTGAGACAAGATCTCACTAAATTACACAGGCTACCTCTGGCCTCGAACTTGTGAGCCTCCTGCCTCCTCCTCCTGAGTTGCCGGGATTAAGGGCATGTGCCACAGTGCCTGGTTACAAATTTATTTTTTAGCTGGGCATGGTGGCACATGCTTGTAATCCCAGCACTTGGGAGGTAGAGGTAGGAGGACTTTGAGTCCAGAGGCAGGCTGGGCTACATAGCAAGACCTTGTCTCAAAAAAAACAAAAGAAACAAAGCAAAATAAAAAATATACAGGGAGTGCTTTTACAAATTTGTAAGTCATTCTAGTGCACGTGCATACTTAACTTCTCTGTATAATTTTAGTTTTAGTATATCGCTGCTGAAGCAAGCATAACTCAAAGTATTTTTGTATGGTTTTAATATACATGGAATTTTCCAGGAACAGAACTACTATGTAAATCGAAAAGAGTGTGTGTTTTGTTTGGAACTTTTTCAAGAAAGGCTTAACGTTTTAGAAAAACACACCAATACCATCAATGCCATTTATGGGTTGTGCTGGATATCTTCCACGTACCCTTCCAGAAACACTCTACCCTTCTTTGCATGCTCTGGACCCCAGGAAGGGATCGTACCAACACATTTCCTTGCCCTCCAGCTTCTGAGAGGGTTTGCTCAATGGGAAGCATGCACAGGAGAGCTGGAAGATAGAAGGGAGTGACTTAAGCCACTTGAAATGACCATCAGAGGCCTGGCGTGGTGGCACACGCCTGTGATCGCAGCACCTTGGGAGACAAAGGCAGGAGGATCCCAGGTTGGAGGTCAGGGGCAGCCTGTGTAACTTAGCAAGACTCTGACTCAAAATAAGAAAGGGCCTAGGGGTGCACCTCTGGGGTAGAGTGCATGCAAAAAGTATGCCTCAGGCCCTGGGTTCAACCTCCAGTACTGCAACAAAAATAAAAATTAAAAAAGACCACCAGGAGATAGGTTGAAGTGCACAGCAGTATTCCATTCAGAAATGATAACGCTATATATAATTTTAGCACCCAGGCATCTGATTCCTACCTGATCTTGGAAGCTAAACAGAGTCGGCCTGGTTAGTCCTTGGATGGGAGACGGCCTGGGAATACCAGGGGCTGCAGGCTAGGGAGAAGGACCTGGCAGCCCACTCTTAAAACAATCGGCCATTGAAAACCCTATGAATAGCAGAGACGCACTGATATAGTGCTGGGCATGGTGCAGTGTCCAAGAGTGTTTTGTTGTGTTGTACATAGGGTCACTATGAGTCGGACCCAACTACAGAGCACCTCACAACAACAACTACATATATAAGTTTGGGTCTAAGGTGGTTAGGCACGAATAAACTGTGTGAAAAAGTGGTTCAGACTCCCAGTGGACTTGTTCCTACTGGTTTACTTCTTTAACCTATGTGTATGGTTTTCTGGAGAGTTCCCTTTGACTGGTTAATGGAGAAAAGGTACATGCCTGGTTTATGCACAGTATCCTGGCACCATTTTCAGATGGATGGTAGGAACCAGGCACGGTGGCTCATGCCTGTAATCCCAGTGACTCTGGGAGGCGGAGGCAGGAGGATCCCAAATTTGAGGCCAGAAGCGAGACCCTGACTCAAAATAAAAAGTTAAAAATGGGCTGGGAGTGCATCCCAGGGGTAAGGCTCTTACAAAGTATGTGCAAGGCCCTGGGTTCAACCTCCAAGAACAACAATACATAAATTAATAAATCAATCAATAAATAAAAACAAAGGTGCAAGGTAGGAGCTGGGCATGGTGGTACATGCCTGTAATCCCAGCAACCCAGGAGGCAAAGGCAGGAGGCCCACAGGTTCAAGGCCAGAGGTAGCCTGTGAAATTTAGTGAAACTCTGTCTCAAGATAAAAAATAAACGAGGGGCTGGGGATGCAGCTCAGTGTAAGGACGCTTGCAAAGGGTATGTAAGGCCCTGGGTTCAACCCTCAAGTACTCCCCCCGAAAAAAAAAGTGCATGGTAGCTATATTTTACCCCTGAATGACAATGGTAAAGAGAACTATCCCCAGGGCAAAACTTGAGGCAGAGTACATCTTGGCTCCTTGAGGTGGAAGAGGATATAGCTTATTTTCTCTCCAGGCATAATAGTGCTGGGAGATGCAGTGCCCCATGGCTTGGCATGTTCCTGCTTGTTCTTTTTAGGTATGCCAAGAATGCAAGGCCTTGACTGCTATTTACGTGGACCATTTCTCAGGGCTGCATTGCAAGGAGCTGCCTTGAAGGATGAGGTGATATGTCCTTTTGGGACAAAGAGCAGAATTGCTAAAAAGATGTGAATTCCCCATGGCCAGTAGTCCTTG
Source organism: Pedetes capensis (assembly GCA_007922755.1). Lineage (NCBI taxonomy): Eukaryota > Metazoa > Chordata > Mammalia > Rodentia > Pedetidae > Pedetes > Pedetes capensis. The sequence goes on along the minus strand of VMDO01023526.1, from coordinate 12,143 downwards.
CCTATATGCAGATGTGCATTGTGTCTATAGTATGTTTACCTGGGCCCCTCCACATGGGCCTGTGGGACTTGGAGACCTCGGCAACCGAGGCAATTACTCAGGGTGCTTGCTGTGCTGCTAGCATCCATGAAATGGATAAATAGACCCAGGAAAGGCTAACCTGTAAGTAGGGGGAAATCCCAGACCCTAGCCGATATCTGTTATAAACTTCGTGGTCAATCTTAAAAGCTTTTAGATTATGTGAATTTATACCCGATTGCGCAGTGAGGGGTGCAACCCTGAATTATTCCTCTGTAGTTTTGGTCCTTTGGGGAAAAAACTGGCCACTTTTGTGTCTTACTGACTTATTTTTTCTTTGTTCAGGCAAAACTCACTGGCAGAGGCATCATTGGAAATCCATGGGAAAAACAGGTAAGTGTTAATGGCTTTGTGCAAGTATTTGACAAAGTTTCATACCATACAGTACTAATGACTAATGGTGAATTGATTTCCAATATAATAAACTGCAAACTTGAATATTCATTGTTCCATTTTTCCATTCATACTGTAAATGGATAACATAACATGCTTTATATTCCAATTGTTTATAATGCTATTTGCCCCTTTCCTTTCTATACTAAGTATGGTATTAGGCTTCTCAGATCTGCTTTTTTTTTCTCTCAGTTCTAAATAATGCAATTCTAGCATTTGGTCTGGAAAGCCACAGGCTCTCCTCATTGCTGGTGTAAGAAACCCCAGCACCAGAATAAAGAGATAATGTTCTGGTCTTGTAAAATGGCCTTGAATATGTTATTTCTAGCAACTGGGTTTTGCAAGACATCTGGAACTCAGAGCTGGTGGCTTTTATAAATGTAACTTTTGCCTTGTTTGTATTACTTAATAATCCGTTTCCCTGGTAATGATATTTAAATCATTGTCTCCATGTTCTAAAAGCTATGAATACTTATGAGTTTTCCTTAATACCCAAGTGAATTGAAAATTGACATGTACGCAAAAACGTGTATGTAAATGTTTATAGCAGTGTTATTAATTAAAAACTAAAAACAACCAAGATGTCTTTCAATAGGTGAATGGATAAATAATCGGTGATACTACATTTACTATGTGTAAAATGGAATACTTGGTGTTAGGTGCTGTCAAGTCAGTGTCCAACTCAGAGTGACCCTACGTACAACAGGAGAAACAGTATTGTTAGTGCTTCTCTGCTATTCATAGGGTTTTCAATGGCTGGTTGTTTCTTAGGAGTGGGTTGCCAGGTCCTTCCCCAAGCCTGCAGCACCTGGTGTTCCCTAGTGGTCTCCCATCCAAGTACTAACCAGGCCCAACCCTGCTTAGCTTCTGAGATCTGATGGGATCAGATGCCACAGTGGTATGGCTGCAGGCATACAATGGAATACTAATCTGCAATAAAAAGGAAAGATCTATTGATTTATTCAACAATTAGGGTGAATTTTTTATGGTAAAATATGTATAAAATAAATGGATATACATTCTGTCAAGTGAAAGAAGCCAGACCCTGAAGATTTAAAGTGTTTTATAATTTCTTGTATAGGACACCTTGAAAAAGGCAAGATAATAGGGATGTGTGTTAGTTTCCTTTTGCTGTAGTAACAATATAGTGCACATTTACTGGCTTATAACAACACGCATTGATTCTCTTCCAGTTGTGGAGGCCAGAAGTCCAAAATTCATTTCCCCAGGCTAAAGTAAAGATGTTGGCTGGGCTGGTTACTTCTGGAGGCTCTAGGGGGATTTGTTTCCTTGCCTTTTCTCATTTCAGGAGGCCATCTGCATTCCTTATTCACTGACTCCCTTTTTAAATTTGTTTGTTTATTTATTGTTGAGTTTTTTCCCCAAAAATTTCTATTAGAAAGTTTTTAATGTACAGCTTAATGGGATTCATTATGACAATCCCATATATGCATATCATTATATATTGCTCATGTTCACCTCCCCTATTACCCTCTCATATTTCCTGACTCCTTCCTCACATCACTCCACCTTCTTGCTTCCACATCTCTGACTACCTGTTTGACCTTCTTGCTGCCCTCTTTTAAGGATTCTTGTTATTTTATTTAGGACCCTCATGGATAATCTAGGATACTTTCTTCTGAAGATCCTTAATATAATCACATCTGTAAAGTCCCTTTGCAATATAAGGTAACAAAGAGTCTGAAAATAGGACATGGATATCTTTGTGGGGTCTTTATTCAGTCCAGAACAGGACTGAAAGCAGACCAATGGTTACCAGGGGTTGGGAAAAAGAGAAGAGTTGGGGACATAATGGGCTGCACAGGGTGGTGGTGGATACATGACTCTACAATTATCAAAACCCACAGAATGGCACATTAAAAGGAATAAATGTTGCTTCTGGTGTAAGATGGCTGATTTGAGGCAGCCTCCATGTGACATGGTAAAACAAAGGATCAGAATAGGAAGAAGTGGACTCTATTCCAAAGAGAGAAAAGACTGGAAAAGCATAGAAGTCACAAAGGAGGTTATGGGATGGTGGCAGAGTGCAGAATGTAGCTGAGCATTGAGAGGGAGAGAGCAGGACACATCTCCACTCATGGCTCACTGGTGGGGGAGGGGAACCAGAACCCTCACCCAGAAAGGTAAGCCAGACAGCTCTGGAGGGCAGACTGACCATCCCACAGGACAAGGACACAGTCCTTGAAGCCCTTGGATTCACATACAGCATTTGGTGAGACAGTGACTTTTCCTGGATCAGAAGGTCAGCATTATAGAAGAGAACCATTTTGCCACACTCCATATCTCAGAGGACTGTGACTGGTCGCCATTTTAAGAAGAAACCTACTGTGTAAGACTAAGCTACTCAAAGGGCCCGAAAATAAAGAATAATCATTCAGATGGGGAGAAATTCCTAGATACATATGACACAAAATGAAATCAAGAGGATATAAACAACTTAAAAAGATCTATAAGGAGCAGCAAGATTAAAGAAGTAATAAGGAATCTCCCAACAAGAAAAGCCCAGGACCAGATGAATTCACTGCGGAGACAGAAGAATTGATGCTTTTGAATTATGGTGCTGGAGATAAATATTTGAATATACCATGAACTGCCAAAAGAACCAACAGATATGTTCTAGAAATGCACCCAGAGTGCTCCTGGAAGCAAGGACGGCTAGACTGTGTCTGACATAGTTTAGACATGTTGTCAGAAGGGACCAGTCCCTGGAGAAGGACATTGTGTTTGGGAGAGTGGCAGGTCAACAACAACAAAAAAAAAGGAAAACCCTCAACTAGATGGATTGACATGGTGTCTGTAACAATGGGCTTAAACATAAAAAGGATTGTGTGCCTGGCACAGAATTGGGGACTGTTTCATTCTGTTGTTCAGAATGGTCATTATGAGTTGTATCTGACTCAATAAGTATAATGACTCTGTATAATGGTATAATGACTCTGTATATTTCTTCCATCTTCTTTTGATGTTTCCTGTTTCATTTAATATTTTCCCTTCAAAGAATTCTTCACTATTCATTGGAATTTTGATGAGGAGTGCATTGAATCTGTAGATTGCTTTTGGTAGTGTAGCCATTTTCACAATATTAATCTTTCATAAGGAAAGGAAGTCTCTTCATCTTTTGGAGATGTCTTCTAATTATTTCTTTAGTGTTTTGATGTTTTCATTGTAAAGGTTTTTAGGTCCTTTGGTTAGGTTAATCCCTAGATATTTTACTTTTTGCAAGGCTACTGTAAACGGGATTGTTGTTTTGATTTCTTTATCATCCTGTTCATTATTGGTATATAGGAATGCTACTGATTTTTTAACATTGATTTAGCATCTTACTACTTTGCTGAAGGAATTTATTAGCTCTAAGAGTTTTCTAGCAGAATCTTCAGGGTCTTTTAAGTATAGCATCATGTGATCTGAAAATAAGGATAATTTGACTTCCTCATTCCCTATTTGTACATGTTTTATTTTTTCTTGCTTTATTGGTCTGACTAGAAATTTGATCACTATATTGAATAAGAGTGGAGAAATTGGACACCCTTGTCTTGTTCTTGATTTTAGGGGGAATGCTTTCAGTTTTTCCCCATTTAGTATAATGTGGGGTATAGGATTGTTGTATATACCCTTTGTGATGTTGAGGTATATTTCTTCTCTACCAAGTTTCTTCAGAGCTTTTATCATGAAAGGATGTTGAACTTTGTCAAAGGCTTTTTCTGCATTTATTGAGATGATAATATGGTTTCTATGTCTGAGTCTATTGATGTTTGTATTATATTTATTGATCTGTGTATGTTGAACTAGGCTTGCATCTGTGGAATGAAGCCTATTTGGTCATGGTATATGATCTTTTTAATGGGTTGTTGTATTTGATTTGCAAGTATTTTACTGAAGATGTCTGCATCTATGTTCATCAGAGAAACTGGTCTATAGTTTCCTTTTTTTGTTGTATCCTTATTTGGTTTTGGTATCGGGGTAATACTGGGCTCATAGAATGAATTTGGTAGTATTCCTTTCCATTCTATTTTATGGAATAGTTTGAGGAGGATCGGAATTAATTCCTCTTTAAAGATTTGATAGAATTTGGATGTGAACCTGTTGGGACCTGGGTTTTTCTTTGTTGGAAGGTTCTTTATTACTGCCTCAATTGTATTACTTATTTTAGGTCTGTTTAAATTATTTATATCTTCTTGATTTATTTTTCATAGGTCATATTTGTTGAGGAATTTATTGATTTCTTTTGTATTTTCCTTTTTTGGGGAGTACAGATTCTCAAAGTAATCCTGATAATCCTCTGTATTGCATTGGAATCTGTTGTAGTGACCCCTTTTTCATCTCTAACTTCATTGATTTAGGTCTCTTCTCTCTCTCTCTCTCTCTCTCTCTCTCTCTCTGTCTCTCTCTCTCTCTTTCTCTCTCTCGTAAGTTTGGCTAAGGGTTTGTCAACTTTGTTTATGTTTTCAAAGAACCAGCTCTTAGTTTCATTGATTCTTTGCATTGTTTTTTTTTTTTTTAGTTCCATTTCATGGAACACAAAAGCCCCCACATAGCCAAAACAATCCTAAGCAGCAGAAGCAGTGCTAGAGGCATCACAATACCTGTCTTCAAACTATGTTATAGGGCATAGTAATGAAAACAGCTTTGTACTGGCACAAACAGACATGAAGATCAATGAAACAGAATAGATGACCCAGATATAGATGCTCCCACCCCAACTAGAGCCACCTGTTCTTCAACAAAGGTGCCAAAAACATACATTGGAAAGAGTCTCTTCAACAAATAATACTGAGACAACTAGATACCCACATGTAGAAGAATGAAAATAGATCCACACCTCTCACACTCTACAAAACTCAACTCAAAAAAGATCAAAGATTTCAATATAAAATGAGAAATTCGGAAACAACTGGAAGAAAAGGTAAAGAGCACACTTCAACATATAAGCATAAGCAGGTTTTTCCTTAATAAGACTTCAATTGTCCAGGAAGCACTATGAAGAATTGAAAAATGGGATCACATGAAATTACAAAAGTTTTTTTTATAGCAAAGGAAACAATTGCTAGAATAAAAGGAGAACCTATGGGATAGGAGAAAAATTTTGCTAACTATACATCCAATAGAGGCTTAATATCTAGGATATATAAAGAACTCAAAATTAAACACCAAGAAAAAATCCAATTAATAAATAAGGAACAGAACTGAACAGACAGTTCTCAAAAGAAGAAATACAAATCATCAATAAACGTATGAAAAAATGTTCAACATCCCTAGCCATCAGGGAAATGCCAATCAAAACTACACTTAGATTCCATCTTACCCCAACCAGAATGGCTACCATCAACAAAACAAACAACAACAAATGCTGGGGAGGATTTGAGGGGAAAAGCAACCCTTTTACATGTTGGTGGGACTGGAAACTAGTATAGCCACTATGGAAGTCAGTATGGAGGTTCCTCAGAAAACTAAAAATAGAACTGCTATATGATTCTATTATACCACTTCTGGGTATATACCCAAAGGAATCTAAGTCATCAAACCATAGAGATACCTGAACTTCTATGTTTATTCCAGCCTTGTTCACAATTGCAAATGTATGAAATCAGCCCAGATGTCCTTCAATAGATGAAAGGATTTTAAAAATGTACATTTACACAATGGAATACTATTCAGCTGTAAAGAAGGGTGAAACCATATCATTTGCAGCAAAATGGATGGACCTGGAAAGCATCCTTTCATGAAATAACCCAGACTCAAAAAGAGATATACTGCATGTTTTCACTCATATGCAGAAGTAAAAAAAAAAAATGTTGTTGTTGTTGTTATTGTTAGGTGCTGTTGAGTCGGTATCCGACTCATAGCGACCCTCATAGGGTTTTTAATGGCTGACTGTTTTGGGATTGCCTTGGGAGTGGGTTACCACGTCCTTCTCCCATTTTGCAGTGCTGGGAATCGAACTCGGGACCTCAGAGACTGCAGAGCAGTGCTCTACCAACTGAGCTAAATCCCAGCCCTAAAAAAATATATATGTAGTTATATAAAAAATTGTATATATCTGTTGTTGTTAGGTGCTGTTGAGTTGGTTCTGATTCATAGCTATCCTATATACAACAGAAGGAAATATTCCCTAACACTGTGCCATGCCCAGCTCTATGTCAGTGCGTCTCTGCTATTCATAGGGTTTTTAATGGCTGATTGTTTGGGGAGTGGGCTGGCAGGTCTTTCTCCTGTTTTGTGGTGCTGGGGATTGAACCCAGGGCCTCAGAGCATGCAGAGCAGCACTCTACCAACTGAGCTAAATAGATTGCAAAATACAAGGTGACTCATCTTTGGTGGGGGACAAGTGGGGAAGGGAGTGAGACGTAGCAAGAGAGGGGGAACAGCACAGAGGGGTAAAGAGAGAGAACGAGCATAATCTTAAGGATGTAATGATATGAAAATCCCAAAATGAAACTCATGATACTGTATGAAATTTAAAAAACCATACTGTACCTCATAACTGCAGCTGTACCACTGTGGCGTCCAATCCTGTCAGATCTCAGAAGCTAAGCAGAGTTGGGCCTGGTTAGTACTTGGATGGGAGACTGCCTGGGAACACCAGGTACTGTAGACTTGGGAGAAGGACCCGGCAACCCACTCCCAAAAATCAATCAGCCATTGAAAACCCTATGAATAGCAGAGAAGCACTGACAATTATGTTTCACTATTGTACATAGGGTCGCTATAAGTCGGACACCAACTCAACGGCACCTAACATCAACAACACACCTAATCAATATGTACAATTACTGTCTCAGGTCAATCAAAAATTGTTTTTAATGTTTAAGGAGATGGAAATGCTGAATATCCTGATTTGACCATTACACATTGTATATATGTACTGAATTATCACTCTGTACCCCATAAAAACAAACTACCATCTTACCACAGTCAGAATGGCTAGGATCAACAAAACAAACAACACCAAATGCTCATGAGGATTTAGGAAGAAAGGAACCCCAGTACACTACTGGTGGGAACGTGGGTTGGTGCAGCCATTATGGAAATCAGTATGGAGGTATCTGAAACAACCTAAAAATAGAACTACCATATTACCCAGCTATCCCACTCTGGGGTATGTACCTGAGGGAACATAAGTCAACCTACCATAGAGATACCTGCTCACCCATGTTTACCCTGGCGTTGTTCACAATAGCCAAGACATGGAATCAACCTCGGTGTCCATCAACAGGTGAGTGGATAAGGAGAATGTGGTATATATACACTATGGAGTTTTATTTAGCCATAAAGAGGGATGAAATTATGGCATTTTCGGAATTATGGAAAGAACTAGAGGTCATCAAATAAGCAAGACCCAGTAAGACAAACATCGCATGTTTTCTCTCATGTGTTGATTTTAGATTTGAATGTTGTTGTTGTTACGTGCCATCAGTAGATTTGAATATATATTCAATATTAAAATACATAGATTTAGCTTAGTGGTAGAACACTTGCCTAGGAAGTGCAAGGCATTGGATTCAATCTCCAGCACTGGAAAACAAAGCAAAACAAAACTTGAAGTTTCTGGGCATGGTAGCGCATGGTTATAATCCCAGTGACTTGGGAGGTGGAGGCAGAAGGATTGCAAGTTTGAGGCCAGAGGCAGCCTGCATAATTTAGTGAGACCCTGTGTCAAAAAAAATAAAGAAGAAAAGAAAAGAAAAAAATGGGCTGCAAGTGCAAGCAGGTGGTAGATCACTTGCAAAGTATGTATGAAACTCTGGGTTCAACCCCCCCCATAGGGCAAAAAAAGGGGGGACTCTTAAGCAATTTAGAGAAGGCCAGTAGATCCATGCTTATAGTACCATACAGTACCAAGAGAAATGGTAGAACAGCTAGAAGTTTAACAGAGATAACCAAGATGAGACAGCTGAGAACTCTCCTGGGGTGGGAGCAAGCTTCAAAGATTGGCAATATCCTGCCCCTGAACAGAGCATTGAGTTTAATTGGAACAGATTAGGGAGCAATTTATGCCCCCTGGCAATGTCAAGAATATAGAGCCATCAGCCCAAAATTAATGGCTAACCGCTGGCTGTGATACTATTACAGTAGTTCAGCTAAAAGCTTAACAGGGAAATAGTCAAAGAGAGTCCAACTATAACCTTGGTGCTCATGTAGAGCGTGTCTCTGTCCAAGGTTGTGGCTTCTGAGGAAGACATCAGAGGCTCCAAATTGTGTGGGAACTCCAAATTTATTCAACTAGCCCAGTCAAGTCACTAAACAAATAAGCCAATATCAACAGGCCCTGGAGGTAGGGGGGATCAGATCCAGATTTGCTACAATATAGTCTCTAAAATGTCCAGTTTCAACAAAAAAGTATAAGGCATACAAGAAAAAACACAAAATGTGACCCATATGTAAGAGAAAAAAGCAGGCAATAGAAATTGCCTTTGAGGGGTTGCCTTAGTCTGCTTTTTATTGCTATAAAGAAATACTTGAGACCAAATAATTTGTAAGGAGTGGAAGTTTATTTGATCCCCAGGTCTAGAGAGTGGGAAGCCTAAATCCATGGTGCTGGCATGGAGTGAGGGCTTTCTTGCTGCAAAATAGTATGGCAGAGGGCATCACATGGCAAGACAGAACAGATATGTGTCAGTTCAGGTCTCTTTTCCTCTTCTTTTAAAGATACCAGTCCCATCACGGGGGCCCCACTTGATGATTTTAGCTAATTGTGATTACCTCCCAAAGGGCCCATTTCCAAATACTACACACATGAACTTGAGGACTAAGTGATTCCAATACCTAAGCAAATTCACAGAAAGCGCCAAGCAGCACGCCAAAACCAAGGCAGGCCCTGTGAAAGCATGATTTTCTCCTGTCTTAACAGCTGCAGGAACTGTTTTCCCCTAGTAATAAAAAATTGTTGCCAAATGTGTCGATGTGTAGGTAGTGAACTCTCCCTGAAATGTGGTAAATTCTTTCCATCTGCCGATAGGGATCTTTCTCAAGCCTGGGAAAATCTTTTTCGAATATTATCTGCCATTGTCGCCTCCCTTGGCAGGAACAGAGAGTACTGTACCTGTGCGCTGTGTTCTCTGGGCCCCGTATCTCTCATCTCTTCCATAATTCTCTGTCCCCCCTCTGACTGCTAGCGTTCCCCAGGGATTGCCCTTGGCAAAACGTGGTGTTTGTTTTGTTTCGTTTTGGTACTAGGGGGCTGCACATGAGGCCTCCTGCGTCCTTTGCAAGCTCTCTGCCAGCCAATTTTTAATTTTCTTTTTTTAACTGAGACAAGCTCTCGCTATATTACGCAGGCTGTCTCTGGTCTCGAACTTGTGATCCTCCTGCCTCCACCTCCCAAATCACTGGGATTACAGGCATGCGCCACCATGCCCAGCTGGCTGAATATGTTAATCGTTAAAAACCGTGGACTCCTTGTGCAGCTCTAGTCCTTCCAGGGCCAGGCGAGGCGCAGGGAAGGAACCTAAGCGGCTGGCTGCCTTGAGCCCGGCCCCTTTCTCCAGGCCTCCTGAGGGAAGGGGTTTCCGTCGTCATTTCCCGGATCCCATTGTCTTTCCAGCAGCAGCTCAGGCAGGTGCGGGCATTGGATGACTTACCAGTGACACAGGCTCCATGCAAAGCCGGCGGGCGAGGCAAAGCTCTGCAGGATCCTAAAGCCCCCTGTCGCTCCGACCAGCAGCGTCCAAGGGCGTCACGTGGGAGTCTGCAGGAAATGCCGACTCTCAGGCCCGTGCTGGACCCTCTGAAGCGGACTAAGCATTTTCACAGACTCCCCGGGACCTGGGTGTGCATCCAAGTGTGCGAAGCTCTGCTCCAGGCCAGGGGCTCCGTTTAACCCTTTTATTCACAATCCTTTTTTTTTTTTTTTTTTTTTTAAATCTACCAAGTCATTCCTCACAGTAAAAAACCCCAACCCCTTACCAGACCAGATCATGGAATGTTCTCACTCTTGTTACTACTTACTGCATTTTCATGTGAAATTTCCCCTTAACATAATGACATTACCAAAAACTAGGGTCTCCGTTGCCAGGCACCTAAGAGTCTCCTATGCATGATTCAGACTTCATTGAAATTTTAATTTTACTCTGTCAGACTCCCGCTGTGTCCTTGGCTCGCCTCACCTTTTTGAGAATTACAAAACTTTCCACAGTTCTGCCAGCTGCTTCTTCCTGTTTTGTTCTCAATTTGGGGTGTTTATTTCTTTTGCTTGATGTCTGTATGCTAACAGAAATAAATAAGCAGAAAACATTTGTGGCTCATTCAAGAACAGAGCAGAATCCAAATTTCTTCCATATGATATTCTCTGACTGAGAATTATGTCCTGTAATTAGTGAGTGTATTTTTGCTTTAAAGTATATTTTAAAATTATCATTTCTTTTAGCATATTTTATAAATATATTTTTGGAGAAAAGTCATTATGCATAAAAAGGAATCTTTTTCGGAAAATGTTATAATTTTCAAGAGCTGCTTTGCCAAGAGTTGTCAAGTGAAGGGTCATTAAGTAAATTGCTATTGTTAGGTGCTGTAGAGCATAGCGACCCGTATAGGGTTCTCAATGGCTGATTGTTTTGGGATTTTCGGAAGTGGATTGCCACGTCCTTCGCCCATTTTTGCGATGCTGAGGATCCATCCCAGGGCCTCAGAAAGCACAAAGCAGCGCTCTACTATCTGAGCTAAACCCCAGCCCTTTAAATTAATTAGTTATGTGTTATTTTATGTTATATATATTATGCAAACTGGTGCTATCACACATATGATTTGCAGAGTGCTGTCAGTGAACAAACTCTGTTGCTCACCTGTGACAAGAAAAATACAAAAATTGAAAGTATGTGTTTAGAAACTTTTTACCTTTTTTTAAAATGCCGTGCTTGGAGGTTGAACCCAGGGCTTTGCACATACTTTGCAAGTGCTCTACCTCTGGGCTGCAACCCCTATTCCTTTTTTATTTTTTGATCTTGAGTCAGGGTTTCACTAAATTATGCAGGCTACCTCTGGCCTAGAACATCCTCCTGCTTCTTCCTCCAAATCGCTGGGATTACAGGTGTTTGCCATCGTGCCTGACTCCTTTTATAACATTTAACCAAGTAATTTTTTCTACTGCCTCTAAAACCTTTGGCTTGGTATTTTTAAATCTCATTTAAAAATTTTATTTTTATGATAATTTATTTTTATTATATTTTATGGAAATATTTGAGTACAATAGATTGGAATTTTTTCTAAAGCTAGTCTTTCACTCCAGCTAGTTTGAGCAGCCCTGGTACCAAGCATGTTCTTTGGCTTCAAGAAATCAAATTTGGCTGGGTGTCTGTGATGCACAACTATAATTCTAGCACTTGGGAAGGCAGCTGAGGTAGGAGGATCCCGAGTTCAAGGTTAGCCTGGGCTACACAGTAAGTTCCAGGCCAGTCCGCAGGACATAGTGAGACCTGTCTCAAGAAACCAAAAAACAAACAAGCAAACAGAGTTGGTATAAATAATATGAAAACACAACTTTCTCATGCCCCTAGGAGGGATATACATACATACATATGTGTTTGTGTTTGTGTGTGTGTGTGTGTGTGTGTGTACACCTTTTTTTTTTTTTTTTTTTTTTTTTTTTTTTTTTTTTTTTTTTTTTTTTTTTTTTTTTTTTTTTTTTTTTTTTTTTTTTTTTTTTTTTTTTTTTTTTT